>JAUUDZ010150220.1:0-18650 GCA_032361705.1 Panulirus versicolor | reverse complement strand
ACAAAACATGAGCAGATCCGCAAGCCGTTGCCAACCACCCTCCTCCATCCCAACCCTCGTGAGGACTTATCTCCACAGTACATCGTTAAAAGTAAAAAATGATAATCTCTAAAAATAAAGACTTACCTCCACAGTACATTGTTAGAAATAAAAAATTTAATCATAAATAAACCTGAAGGGTATATCGCACATAAGGTCTCACTTTGAAGATAGTGGTCGATGATAGGCGATAGGTTATGGTATATATTTCACTAAACCAAACTTGTATTTCACATGACCAAATTTCACGGAGATTAGCTACGTCTGATCTTCGTATTATAAACTTTGTATGGATCCCTAACGGATCTGTTTGCTACTTAGTTTTCCCTTATTTCTTCCAGTACCAGATGTAGACAACTGACTTTTACCTATCCTCCAAATTGCGTCCAATGACACTTGGCCTTTACCCAAATATAATCTATATCCTGATCCCGATGTCGATGAAGCAAGAAACAATGTGAAGATGATAAGCAACGGACAATTTACTGCATAACCTAAAACAAATATTTTGGATGCTGGTCAATAAACAAAGGCAAGGTCCGAGATAAACATTTGCAAGGCGGACTTAAGGCAACGTCTGCCGCTCTGCTGGCATCTCTCAATGCCATTTTTACTCTCCATAGTGTTACTTGTCATCTAGATCCTCTGAATCCCATGCTACAAGAGCCTTCACTTCACGGTTACAAAACCACCCAAGAGCCCTACTTTCTTTTTTCCTCGAGTAAATTGTCTCACCCGGCAAATGAGAAAAATTACCCTGGAACTTCGTCGCTTGGCACCCCCGTCAGTTGCTGCCGGCGACCTCCACACCTCAGGCATTTAGTAATTTTATCCTGCTGGAGTAGGTCCTCTTTAAAGATCGTGAATATAAATTTAAATGGTGGTCTTACGTGACGTGATGAGTGAGAGATTCGCGATTTTATGAAGGGGCCTCCCAAATATTTTTAGTTCTCGTTGCTGAGTTGATTACGATAGGCACGACTGCTTACAGAGGTGAGGTATACGGATAAGGATGGAAGAAACGAGATTAGCACAACAATGCTATGACGATACTGGAAAGCTGTTTGGGCAATAGCTACTTGCAGAAGCAGAGAGAGGGATAAGCCCCGGGAGTTACTTGGTGCTGGTGTATTAAGAGTCCCTCAATGTTGTGTCTTCGCAGTACACAAGGCGTCTAGTTTTTTTCTAATTTTAGTAAAAATTATTCCCTCTTCAGCATTCTTTTCGAACCGGTAGATACAGACGTACATACACATTTGCATTATTCAAGAATGAAATGAATGTGTATTCATTCCAGCAAGCTGGAGGAATTTCAAGTTGTTATCAACTAGAAGTCTCTGTTGTATATGTAATTATTGTAAGTCTTTACGTTACATCATGTCTCGTTAGCAAAATTTTTATCAACCAAAATCTATCGGATGATTTACGAATAAACTAATTCCAGTAAACTATCCTTAGGGTATCCGTCAAGTGAACACTATAAAATGTTACATTTTATCATACACTTTTAAGATTATCTCAAAAGCCTCTGGTGAGGTACGGTATTGAGTAGTCTTAAAGTCAACATGGCCCACGTAAACTGGATCTCCCAAGCTAGTCACACGTTGTCCAAGCCGAGGTAAATAAAACCTACCGGACATCTACAGTTTTTCGTTTTACATTATTCCTAAAGATGATTCCAATTCTGAAAAAAAAAAATGAATCCAGGCCAACATAGCCGGAATTCCCAGCTCTCTTATCGTATCTGTTACCTTCCATTCTTTAACGTTCTGGAAATGATGTTCCGTGGCGAATATACAACATTCGACAGTTCTTTCAAGGCCACAGGATGCGGTCAAATTGGATCATCTGATTTCGAAGTTTTCATCCCTTAAAGTAACCTAAAAACTGTATAATCCGTTGTTATAGCAATGTTGCGATTCAAGATTAAAACTGCAGTTTCTACTGCAAACACTGTTAAGAAAGATAATCAACACATCTGCCTTCTGTTCATCACTATTACGAAACTTTCATTCTCAGCAACACTCATCTCCCGGTCTTTCTTTTACACTAAATAGTTCCTAAAAACATATTGGGGTTCTTCGTTACATCATTTGTCCATTTTGAGCTTCCGTGCCCAAGTCAGTAAAAATGTCCTCATGGACTTTTTTATATATCTTAAAACTCAATCTCGACCCAGCGTGCTAAAAATTTCCATTTTTCTTCACCATGGCAAAGACTTAATGACAACCAGTGGGTGCAGGTAATATTCTACGACTTTCACGAATTATCATTTGTTAAATGCATGAACAAGCGATTTTAACTGTTAAGCACATTTGGAATTTCCACCATCGGAGACACAGCTGACACACTGCCACTGTCATATGCGATTAACTAACAGACTGACTTTAATGGTTGCTTGAAGTCATACAGTTAACTTCATCATTAATATCATGCGTATCACATATTTGTTACCGATTTCGCATGCCTCTGCTAGTCTTCACATATTTTTCTAAGCTACTTCGTCGTATGATAAAAAGCAACTATTTGAACAGAATTTGCCACTTGTGCTACTTGACTGAAGCCGACACAAAAACCTGGAAAAATATCTGTGCCTGTCAACAAACATAGCGCTTTTATTTCTTTTTAAATTTGGCGGTATATTAAGAGATGGAAACCCAACAATGAAGCCTGACCTAAGGCTAGGGTGAGACCCCAGGTCCTTCACATAATTTCGACCAAATTCAAGGCAGTCTTATCAGGGATGGCCAAAAATTACTGTCAAGAGTTTGTGATTACTATATGTACGTTACACTCATGTTGTCCCGTCTCTTACCCTTTATATATATAGTATGTACCACACACACCCTATACCTTATGCCAGGTACCCATTTTATCGACAAGCTCCGACGGAAGGATGAACGGCTGGGTGGACTGTGGACCAGCTACCGCGTCCAGGATTCGAACCGAAGCAAGTTTGATCCCAGGTGGCCAGTGCATCCGTGACGGTCAGTAAAGTAATCGCTACACCACGCTATTTTTTTTTTTTTTGCCTTTTTTTTCCTTTAGAATCTTTCATGTCCTTCTTTCTTTATCGAGACGGAAATACTTTCTCCGGAAAGTGAAATATTAACGGCAACGCTAGATAAGATTCTACCCATCTCTCTATCGAAAACTCCTCACATCTCTCGTTCTGTAATTCCACCTTCTGAATCAATGAACATACTTGGTATTATTGTAACTTCCACTATTCCTTGGAAATCCCTCATTACAGGAATAACCTAGTCTGCCTCTTAAGAAACTGGTAGTCCTATTCAAATGTCGAAATTTCACTTCTGAACACTTGCTCCGTTCATATAAGGGATTGATTCGTCCTTGTAATAAAGTCTGATTCGTCCTTGTAATAAAGTCTGCTCTCACATCTGGGGTGGTTCTAGCTCTGCATCCTTACTTTATTAAGATTTATTGTGATTCATGCACTGTAAATGGAAATAAGTGTATTTACTGAAAGTCTACTTTGGTTCCGCATCGCTCTTGGATTTTTAAGTAATTTTTTCGAGACTAATAATTACGGACCGTGAAACATTTACTGATGATACTAAATATGGTAACATTAGTGAGGGATATACATATAAGGAAATATGAGGGATTAATGAATACGTATCTACATCTCATAAAAACAATGAAATACCTACATGGGAAACGAAATTTAAAACAGAAATACAAACTTTAAATTGGTCTACTGATGGGGATGGTTTGGCCATAAAATGTCAGTCGTGTGTTCGTTAGCATCCAGAGATAACTTGGACGATGCTCATCAAAATCATAATTTTTATGGTATAATTCAACATAAACACTAAACATAAAGAAAAATTTCTACTTTCTAGGTTATATAAGTTAGGGTTTCAGAGGTCTTGTTGATATAATTGTATAGAAACAGATGTATTACCTACAATTTCGTTACTTTTACAGTCCACCCTCCCTACCCCCCCCCCCCCACGTAATGCACAACCCTCACCACTATCGCCTAACGACCATCAATAATTAAGATACATTGTTCTATTATCCTGTTGAGCAATTCTTAATGTATTCTCCAGACACTTCCCTCGAATTGCAGAAAATCACTCATCACCCAAGTTTAGTTATATCGAGAAAAACCACACTTAGAAGTACATCTAACCGTATGTCAATACGAATGACAATACGATTACAGTGGAGAAAGGCTTTAAGGGGAAAATCTTGTGGAAAAGTAAAAGCTACAGTATTATGTGATACTCAAAAAAAAAAATCATCAGAACCAAAGAAAACTTTACCTGTGCAAAATGACTGATATCATCTCCCGAGTAAACAACTACGCCCTGCAACATGAGGTATAACTATGTGGATTCATCTCCGTTTAATCTTATATCACAAGCTCCTCATGCACAAAAGACTTACCAACCTTGGAGTAACAATCCTGGGTCTTCAATATCATGGCACAGAAGCAAGGTGGCAAGGCACAAATACCTCATACCACCATCCATTTTCCATTGTAATGACGTAGCTTAAGGTGTCACATCGTCTGCCACAACATGGCGGCAAACTAATATTTTGTGCTGTTTGTCCTTTCTCTCCAGTTGTTTTTCTTTTTTCTCACATCGGTATATCTTGTAAAATTAAATTGTCTTTTAGAAAGATATCGGAAAGAAAAATTTACAGTGTAGGCGTTTATTTTGTTGAGAAACATACTGGCTTAGCTAACCCTTACCGACATATGCCAATACATTTATTTCTTGGATGAGGAAATGCTCGAGAAACAATGAAAGCAAGGAAGTAATTCTGACAATTTGGAATCATGGCTTCCTGGGCCAGGCATAACAAAGGTTAACATACCAGTTCTATTAACCAAGCTGTCGTTTCCTTATTTCAGAGGCTTACTGATTATGGTAATTATCATGGAGAAAAGTTTTAAGGTTAAGAAATTTGGTCATGTATGTTTACTCCATAAAGCAGGTTTCATATTAATGAAAATAATGGATATCTCCAGACCAGAAGGACATTTTGGCTGCCATTCCGGAATCGGTTGACTATGATCCTTCTGGAGACAATCTTATTTGCAGAACAAATATTCTCGCTGATCCTGATGATCTCGTGTCATTAACTTTTGATCAATGTTATCAGGAGGTTTCTTTTTAGTTAAAGAGGGCTTACATAGAGTGAATTTTATGTGGTTAAGTGTTCCAGATGCTCATATTTGCCTCGCCCCCTCCCTTCCCACCACTGAAGTCCTACTGTTCTGCTGGTACAGAGGACATGGTCAATTCCCAGGCTGTCTTTTTTAATTTTCTGAAGAGGTTATATCAAATCTACCATTGTAAGGTCTTTGAAACCATATCCTGCAAATTTTTTCAAGGACTGTACAATAACTTTTGGTCATTTGTGACTACATCACTGTGGTGATATTAGGTATGGACCTTGTCCTTTGATGGGATGACACTTTACCTTGCTATTAAGAGCTTGGGACACTAGTTTAAGAGTTGATTAGTATACTTCTCACAGAGACAGTCCATCGGCAAGATTCCTCTAAGAATCTGTATAATTTGCTCTTACTGGTTTGACTGCTTGACAGATTTTATTATCAGCTTGTAACCACTGACATGTTGTCAGTGTACTGAACCAAGGCATTTGAAGAGGACCAAACAAACATGCATAATTTACACATTTGAGTTTATTCATGTATGTTGTAAGACTTACAGCTTAAGTTTTGTTAATATTACAGTACAGTATACAAATATTTAACATAAATTCATGTTTATTCACAATCTTGAGCAGGACAGACAGTGTCCTAATAAAAGTTTTTACATTAATGTAGTTTGTATACACATAACTGGAATGGCATAATTTGGATTATTCCCCAAATGAAAACAGAAATAAAGAAAATTAAAGTCCTGTTGCATTCCCCAAAACTTAACAATACGTCAAAACTGTATGTTCGTTCAGCTAAGAACTCAGATACCATTCACACAAAGAAACATGCATTCACAAAACATTTATCAAGGTCTTAATTATTCATATGTACACACTTGTGGTCTTTTAAACTGTCAACTATTGAATAAATAAATACAGAATGTATAAAAAATGAAAACTGCAAATATTATCTAAACTGCTCTGAGACAGTCAAAAAAAGCAAAACTTTCACAAGATTATAGAGCACAACAGACCACAGATACTTATTCATACGCAACAACCCACAAAGTCTCACATAACAAAAGCCCAAATATTCTCACACCTGAGTTCAGGAATATTAACTACAAATTGTCACATAGAGCTGGATGAAAAGACTGACACACCATTAGGTTTGTTGCAAACAATACCACAGGTGTAATAAGACTTGCATTCCAGTGCTGCAGTTAAAACTCTGAGGATTACTATATATATACATATCTCATGACTTGCAAGCCATCTGTCTTTAAAAATAAGTCCTTTGATGGATTTAGCAAGATACTCCTGAAGATTAGCCAGGGGCCTAGGTGTACATGTATCAAATGGTACACATTAGCCATTGTCTAACCTGTCAGAATTAGCCATATTCAAGGACAGGCACCTTTCAAGACATTCCTATTGGTCGGTGATATGTAACGATGAGATAATGCCATATTTCAAAGCCGACCAACACTGGAAGTTCACTATAAAAAATTTATTCTCTCTAACTAGAGATATTATGTAGAAAAATCACTAAAATGTTAACCAGTTAATATATCTGGATACCAAAAGCAAAACATCATAACATATTTAGCCAATCAACGGGCTTGGTCATCACTGTCACCTGTCTCGTCTTTATCTGTAGAGGAAAATCAAAATGGAAAATGAAGAGTTAGATAATTATTATGACCTAATGAAATTCCTGTTTCCTTTTTTCATTTCAAATTAAAAATACCAACAGACCAACTGAAGTTCCTGTATTCCCAGTATGATCTTAAAAAAAGTGTTTACATGTTATATAAATAGTGAAATTAGAATATGGACATTTACAAAAGTATTAGAGCCACACCTTGAAATACGTAAGATTCCCAAAAAACCATTAACTGTAACCAAAGGAAACTCATACGACAATAACTGTATCACTGACTCCAGTAACCACAAGAAATATTTTACACTTTTCAGAGAAAAAAGGAAAACAAAAAATCTTCCAATTCCTTCAAGTTCATTATTTCAATACTTCATGTATTTGTAATTCCTACATGCAACTGAAGAACAGAATTAATTTTGAAGATGGTGAAGTCAAAATTATTGATGTTATGTTTTACAGAATACTCTGATGCATGCACTGATTAAGAAGCCATGTAAATGATACCATACTAAATACCATAACTTTTTAAGAAATTAAGAAGTTTAAAGAAAATGGTCTCATGCAAATAAGTCGCAGTCATGCAGTCATATGTAGTTAAAATATTCATGCCGTACTGAAATCAAGATAATTGTATGTCATTATGTCAGAAAGGCCATCGAAGTCATTTGGCTTCAGTGTTGAATTTGAAGCCAAAGGTATATAGTGGTACTGCCATAAAAGGCACAGAATATAGTCTGTAAATTCTACAGGATTAAAGGATCAGATCGAATCCTTTATATTTATAGCATCATCAACATACTTGTGGTAATAGCCATTAACTTCAGCTAGATTCATTAGGATAGATTAACAAGTGACTGAGTTGTAAAATTTCAGTAACATGATTCTTCTTGGGCCGTCACCTTGTAGTCAAAGTATACATTTAAGTAAGGATTACTAAATGTGCGTCACAGCGTCCTGGTACTGTATGGTGGAGCGTCATAAAATTCATGCTTGTCATGTTTTTAAGCCTATGATTAAGCTTTTGGTCAATTCTTTCCTGCTTTTACTGTCAAGGCACCTCTGGTACATATCAAAACCTGAATGTGCTGTAAATTATAATATACAGCCTAAAACATCTTTGACATGCATATTATTCCGTGCTGGTAATACAAAAGTTCATGCATTTTTCACATGTACACATAAATTATGCTGTCATGCAGCTTCATCTCTTGAGTATTATAACTAAGCTGTCATGCAGCTTCATCTCTTGAGTATTGCAACTCTTATAATAGCAATGCAACTTCTGCCATGCTTGGTATGCTGCGTTCATTGTCCTGTACATGATCATGCTGGTATTTCAGGTAAACTTTTTCAGCTTGTTTTTCCAATCACATCCATGCACATACTTGACGTCATACCCTAGTGAAGTACCAGGGCTCTCAGTCATCCTCACCTTTCTTGCCTTGGTAAGCGTGCTTGCGGAGGCGGTCATACAGGTCCTCCTTGTTGCCGTAGATGGAGGCGTTAGACCGAGCCAGACTATTTCCTGCTCCATTCGGGAACCCGGCTGGTTTGGGGAGTTTAGGTTAGTTAATTGTTATCTTTATTATATCTATGCAATAGTTAATGAAATTTTAAGAGAGAGTGTAATACCTTCCCAAAGAAGCCCACAAGTTTTAGAGACAATTACAGTTACAGGGTTGCAATATCAGTTTCTTATTACACTTCCAGCTGTACATTATCTTAAATAACTTCATAATTTACTGTGCTACAAATGATATCATAAACTGAATAACATTACTAATTAAACCCCTAAGAAGCAGGTCTCCTATTTTGGAATTCTCCAAGCATCGAAGTGAAATGATATAGCTAGGCTATGAATTTAATATTTCTGAGATGATGAAGCAGACTAATCTGGTGGGTGTGAGGTTGAGGTCTGGGATGAAATCAAGACGTACTCTTCATATAAGTCTCATTGTAGAAATTTGGCATCTCCCATGCATCTTCTTCATCATCATAGTAATGAGCATAAGTGGAGTGGTGAGATGGTGCAATGCTCTCCGCATATGGGGCAGGTGCTCCATAGTAGAAGTTAACCTGTAAATTAAGAGAGCATGAGGCAAATCTTTTATAAGAGATGAAAAAATAATTCAGATTATGCTAAAGATAATCCAATACCCATCTATAGTTTATATACTGCAATGTTCTACTGCAGTCATTGGAGTACTAGCAATGCAGTTAAGATTTGAAAACTGAGCTTCTAGAAACGAACTCCTAAAATCTGTGGTCTAGTGCAGAATTACTGCCAAGTTGGATCAGTTTCCATAACTGATCACTTTGTACTATACATAATTTTTTAAGTTTAAGAGTTTCTAATAATAAGCCAGTCAAAATATGAAAAATAAATAAAACATAGTAAACAGAGAGGCAATACGTTAGAAAAAATATACTGCACTTATTGGGTTGGACTGGAAGTGGCCTGAAATGTAATTACCATATGGTGTCTATTTGTATTTTGATTGTATAATCTGAATAAAGCATTAACAAAATTTCCTTTCAAAGTAAAAAAAATAATACAAAGCACTTGTACAGCCTAATGTTCTGTTGTGAGTAAAGAATAAAGAAAAATACACAAAGGACTCAGTATATTGCAAAAAACATCTACTTTTTATATTTTCTAGTTATTTTACTGCTCTTCTGCGTTTATTTAGATCTTTTCAAAATAAATAATGGTCCCTTAAATTCAAAATCATGTTTTTCCATACTCATTAGCTTAGTTTCAACTTGTATTCATCAACCTTTTTCCTTCTGAGAATTTGCACTTTTCTCTCTAGCAATAATTTCTCACAATCTTCAGGAAGATTCAGCCTGATACAAATGCTCTTTTTTCACTGTCCAACTTACTTGTACTTTTGTTAAATCTGGTAATGCTCATTGATGTCAGTATGACTTGTACTTAAA
Source organism: Panulirus versicolor (assembly GCA_032361705.1). Taxonomy (NCBI): domain Eukaryota; kingdom Metazoa; phylum Arthropoda; class Malacostraca; order Decapoda; family Palinuridae; genus Panulirus; species Panulirus versicolor. Next base: position 8,863 of record JAUUDZ010150220.1, on the reverse strand, counting down.
AGTCAAAAGACAATGCATGAGAATTCACCTTATGATATTAGATGACAGTTCACAGATTCAGTGATCAGGCACATAAAGTACCCAGAGTACATACTATTTGTTCAACATGCTATTTAACACAACAATTCACTGTCTTACCTGTGAGCCATTAGGATCAATTGATGGCTGAGTGAGGAAGCCCTTCTTAGGCTCACGTCTCCGTGTTGCACGGATGCATATCATCCATACCAGCAGAACAATAAGGATAAGGAAGACCACAGCTCCAGCAATTCCACCAGCAATGTAGGTAAAGTCACTCTTAATCTGTGGGATAGTTGTCAAATGAGACACAAGAACTACAGGTAAAAAAAAAATCTGGCATCTTATTCATTCAGTACTATAGCTTTAACAAGTTATTTTTATTGATAAACAAAAAAAAAACTAATAAAGTTATTTTTTATACCAAGCCAACAATCCTAACATGTACATCATCACTTCTGAGAGGGATAAAAACTTTGTTATGTGTGCATTTCATTCAACTTGCACTAATACAAAAATATTTTGTACTTACCTGGCAATTACTGCCTGTAAAGGAACCAGAGCAAGTGCAGTAGGCTTCACCATCTTTATCCTTCTTGCATATACCGTTGTTCTCACAGAAATTCTCACACTTGTCTGAGAATGTAAACAAATTCCTCATAATCACCTTCACAGAAATATTATTAGTAAGGATATTTTATCATAATTATTGTTACTAACCACCATACCTAGTATTCATCCCTACTACTTCAATCTATTGCTCCTATCATTTTGCCAAAATGCAGGGCTCACCACAGGAAAATCTAGTTACAAAGAATAAGTTGCATGAGTAAAGTTTTGTCAGGCGTTATGTGTGACAAGCATAGATTGTATGTTTGTTGACAGAATGCCAGCATTCCACATATATGAGAGGCAGAAAGAAAAAACAGCTACCTGGATCACAGGAGTGCAACTTGACAACCAGTGAAGTGCTGGCTCACTACACTGCAGCAACTATCCCTCCCAATACCCAGGCAGGTAGTACCAGTAATATTCCTCCCTGGTCGGTGGCTGCCTACCAACTACTAACTCCACCAGAACTTTCATAGAAATTGGTCCTGGGGTAGTTATAGATTAAAATAAAAACATGGCTAGATCTAAGGGCCTGGATACAGCAAGAATGATTAACCTGAAGTACCAGGATTTGACATCATAAGTGAGAAGTTCTAAAATTGTTAAATAGAAATTAATTCATTCTCCCATCCATTACTTGGTAAGGGTGTCTCCAATTTTGGAGTCTTTGATGTGATAACTGTAAAGAGTATTAAGTCCCTTAATACAACAGTGGTGGCATTTAAGGCGCCCATTTGTGGTGAGAGATTAATTCTACAGGATCTTGATACAGTATGACTTCATTATTTATCATAGGGTTTGGATAGGCTGACTGAGGAATGCTAGAGTTAACAATGCTATCTTGTCTAACCTAAAATCATAAAAAATTTCATAAGTCAAGAATGCAAAGCTTTACTCATACTACTTGATATCTCCAGAATATATCAATTTATGGTAATAACTGTGACTTTTAAAAGTTCTGTTCTGAAAGTGTAACTGAGACATATTTAGGAGAGATACTGTAGAAAGCTGACATTTGCATACATTTGAGTTTGTACATGCTTACTTCTCTGTGTATGAATGTTCACTGCAAACTAACCAGAAGAAAACACCGTTATACTGTAATTTTGGATTGCATTTTCATTTCATATTTTATTAATTCATTTCTCTTTTCTATAAAATTTATGATCTGACCTGATATTCCACAAATCTAATCAAAAGAGAAGCTGCAAATGCACTATAATATTACAGATTTGATTCCTGACCTAAGTTCAATATATTGAAGGAAACAAAAAGTACTATAAACAGATACAAATTACGATAATATTTACTCACCAGAACAATGTTCTCCAGAACCATTGAAGCCAGGCTTGCATTGACACTCAAAGTCATTTGTTTCAGAGATAAAGAGACATAGGGCATTGGGATCACATAGCATTTGTTCTCCATGAACTTCACATGGGTTGGAGCATTCATCAACTGAAGTGGCACCAACATCATGAGTTGAAGTGTCTTGAGGACAGTCTATGCATGACGTCTGCAGTGCCTCAGGTTGGTAGGTACCTTTAGGACATTTCAGACATTCATACACAGAATTCAAGTTGGAAAGGAAAGTTCCTGCAATACAGATTGGCAATGAGCATTCCTCTAATGAAGATGCACCTGGTCCCAAAGTAGTGCGATCTGCTGGGCAGCGGACACAGGCAGCATGAATGCCCTTGGTTCGATAGGTTCCACGTGGACAAGGCTCACAAGGACCAGTCATACCAAGCTGGAGGCCAGATTCACATTCTTCACGGCACTCAGATGGTGATACAGCTTCCTTTGTGCGTGTTGTGAGGCCTCGTTCACATCTCTTGCAAGAGAATTTGCCCTCTTCAGATTGATAATATCCATATCCACAAGACCTGCAGACACTCATTTCCTCATCGAAGTATCTTCCAGAAGCACATCGTTCCTGACATTCTTCCACAGAGCGTGAGCCTAGGATTTTTGTGACTCCCTGGCGACCAGCACGCTGAGGACATGCCTTGCAGGCAACTTGACCCATCTCATTCTGGTATGTGCCAGACTCACATAGTTTGCATGATTTACTCTCAAGTTCATAATAAGTTCCTGCTGCACAATCTACACACTCACTGTCAACCACAACCTAGAAGATATTACATCATTATAGTTAAAAGTTCTATACACAAGATATCTATATTTAGTCACTATGATTATTATATTATAAATACCAGTTCTATCAATATTAAGGAACTAGACACCAACCTTGCCAACAGGACAGGAGTACTCAGATCTAAGGTCAAGTGAGGATGGGTCAGGAACAACATTGGGAAGAGCATCACGAACATCAAACTGATCCTGCTCTAAGATTACTCCTTCAATCAAACGTCGCACAGTTGATTCTAATGATGTCTCAGAGTTTTGGACAGGATCACTGTTGGATAATATAGATTGTAAACCTATGGAAAATTATGAAAAATTTTCTATCCTATAGAAAATTATGAAAAATATTGTTTATCTCCCTTTATGAATTTACGTGTATATCTGTATGAAGTTTTCTTAGATTTGGTAAAAATTATTTGATACAGTATTAGACAATGGTTCTGTTATCAATTTAAAGTATAAAGTTTACTTGCAAAAAGTATTTATGAAAATTATATACGACGATAAACCCCAATACTGTATTTGTGTAAATGTAAGTAAGACTGGATTTAATGAGAATAGAATGAAAACTGATGTCAAAAGACTTATACCTTTTAAGAAAAGAAAGAATTGCACATCTACAAATGCTTTGTAGGGAAACATGCTACTAAAACATCTGAATTCAGTTATAAGTATTTCCTTTTTCTTTAAATTTTAAAGGTTCTCATATTTCTAATAAAATCCAGTAGTTTTAAGATTCTGATTTTTAGAGAAAATGATTTTAAGGAGAAAAAAGTTTTAATACATTGCCTCTTTATCAAGCTAATTCTCAAAACCAGGCAGTACTGTACTTATGTTGCATATAAATATGCACTATCACCACTAGTGTTTTACTATCATATACCACCAGTTTGCTACTAAGTGGCTAACCACTAACCTCCAAGAAGCACGCTAATACTGACCAATTCCCAGTCAACACATTCAAAGCCTGACTACAGTTAAGTTATCAAAATGGTTCTCAGATTAAAAACACTGCCTCTAAAGCTTTGAAAACAGCATACTTATGGTTATGAGGTCTGAATTAGCAGTGATTTCCCTCCCTCCTCATATCTAGCAACCACTATCAAAAGCAAAGCATGTGACACCAAAAAAGCTCCAAATAAGTGTCTGAAGTGTGTGAAGGTATCTGTGATTAAGAAGAGTAGACAGTTGTTTAGTACAATCAGTTATTAATTAAATTGCTAGACAGTAGTTATATATGGTTCATTATCACTGATGACATTCATAATAATCTTACTTCTTTGCTGGGAAAGAGACTTTCAGGTTATACTGGTAAGCCTGATCTGTGTCCCTCTTCCATCTTCGGTTGCTGGGGAAGGAGCTTTGTTAGGGTTGAAACGACTAAGATGGTTCTTATATCCAAATTATGCATAATATAGGTAAACTTTTTCCAGTGTAACCTGACTGAATGATGACTAACCTAAATTATTTTTCTTTAATGTTAATGCAAGCTTTCAAAATATCTTTTCCGTAACCTGTAAAGTACATTGGTGGTAGTCAAAAGCACTAACTGTGAGAAATTCTGACATGATGGGAGTAAAAACTACCCTAATTCAAACGGCTCTTTTATTATCAGGTTGCCAAGTATTACTTATCACTTAACAGATTCCTGAAATAATCAACAGTAAGACAAAGTGGCCTTGACTTTGTTGCCATTATATTAATATTCATTTTAATCTACAATATTACAGTACAGGCATGAGCATCACTGTGCAACAGCAGCCTTTCATTATTTTATGTTCAACCTTGATTTTTTCACCCATAATTACTACAGAAAGACCAAGTTTATCCTTCATGTATACCTATGACATGATGTTAGTCAGTCAACAGGCAGTATATCAGTTGGCCTGTCACCCCAAAAAAACACTCGTATAATGCAAATAAAGTCTTCATCCCTTCTTTCCCTGCAGTTTGTTTTTTGTTGGCCATGCTTATAATGCAACCTCATTTAGTGTTCTGCTACACATTCTCAACTCTGTTCTTGAGAAGAGAGATTTAGACATTGTATCCTATTTTCTCTATGTCTTTTTCCCTTATGCTCTATTCCATTGTTTATACTTTATTGTATCTTCTCTCTATGATGCATACTTCAGTCCCATTAAAGCCCCAGTCCCACTAAAAAATGCTGTTTAGACAGCTTCCTCTGCAAAGACTGAAAGAAAATATCCCTGACCACAACACAATAAATTCAAGCTGTGAAGCTATGACATCCTTTGTCTGAGATTCTCCAACTGTAGGATCAACACATACAGTGTGGCTGAGATCCTACCACACACCTTTTTCATTTTCCAGACCATGATAATTCCTTTAAAACTTTGGACTTGCCTTTCACCTGTAATCCCTTAAGCTAAACCTTAACATACCCAATTTCACCCTGAATTGGCTCATCAGCTCACACTTTAGTAGGCTCCCCCATACTCAAATAACCTCTTTCTTCTCTAAATGCCAACCATGGCATTTTGGCAATGGAGGATCTAGTAATGTATGAAAGGTATTATTATTCTTTGGAAGACTGCTGCTCTACCAAAGGCAATGCTTCAGCCTGCTGAAAGCAGAGCAGTTATCATTGCATAAACAGGAACATCTATCTCTCTCTCTTCCTCTAACAATACCCAATACACATTTCAGTCACTATGGTTCTATGGCAGTACAGGTAAGGAACAAGACATACTGGTTCTGAAAAACTTTCCTTTCTTTAACCCTTAACTAACTTTCATCTCCAAATGATAAATTTGTTATTCATGAGGCAACACCCTTTAAACCAAAGGAAATGCCAGTGCATCTCTTCTAGTAGTTAGCCATTCTTGTCTTTGGCCAAATATATCTGTTACAATTCAATTTACCTTTCTTTTTCTTCTCTAAAGCGGTGATACTACAGCTATTTCTCTCGCTGATGGAGCTAGACTTTATAGTTTTGATCTTTTAATTACACTTTGAATGCTTCCATGATTCCCTCACCTCCTGATTTTTCAAGTTATGATCCTTCCCAATTATTACCTCTTTTCACACTGTCCAGAGAGCCTTTTTTCTTTGGAATCAAACAAAGCAGATGGGTGAGACAGCACCTCTCATGTTTTGAAGTTGCACCTGTGGTGGCTCGTCTATTTGTCTAATCTAAATCTTCAAACTTATTCTTCTTAAGAAGTACAAACAAATTCAGCCCATCTCCAAAGTGTTTTTGTTTTGTTCATCTGGTTTCTATCATCTGTGTCTTTAGACCTCTCCTGAAATCTCATTTCCCGGAAGATCTTAAATATTGTTTTCTCGCTGATTACCAATTTGATTCCTGTAAGGATAGATCCATTCATCAATATTCTCTAATCACCTTCTCTGAGAAATTCTGAAGAATCTTACTCAGCCCTTAAGAGAGACTGCCACTGTGGTCTGATTTTCAAGATCTTCTATTAGCTTTCCTCTCTCATGATGTTTGTGATTTTCATTTTTATCTGTATGGCCCATTTCTGTAATCATCCATAAAACCATCTCTACTGTTTATTCAACCAATATTGGTCTTTCTCAGGATACTGTGCTCTTTCCTAACTTCTCCCTCCTTTTATGAACCTTTTTTATGAAAAAAAAATATCTTGTTTTATTCTACTTGTTTACAACCAAACCCTGCACGTCTCCACTTCTTTCAATTTTACTCCAACTTCATATGCCTTAACTACATCTCATCTCATGAAAACTAATTGCAAGTATAATTTCACAGTTCAGGAGTTACAGAACCCAATTCATTCTTATTCCTCTTTCTAAACCTCCTTAATACCTTCCCATCTATCCTGTAGCTCAATAATCTCACCCCTGAACAACTGTAAATATACTTGCTATCACTAGAACATCTAACCCAACTTGAAAATTGCCTTTACAAAAATGGGAGGTTTGTTCAAGTGATGGATTCATTGTGAGATGTTACTCTGATTATGCAAGCACTGATTTATCCTCGCTCATAGTACTAATCTAACATTCAAGGAACTTTTAGCTCTAAGTTCTTAGCTAATGGAGTTAATTCTGTAGTAAATTACATTTTCAAGCCATAATGAAAGTTGATGGGCTCTTTAGTTTATTGCTGTTATCTCAGCAAGATGAATCATATGTACATCTGTAATTTCTCAAGTCAAAAGCAAAAAGTGGCATGCTTTTTTCACATAATCATAAGCTCATGACTTACTTAGCTCGGCTACAACTGCCATCATGCTTCTGGCTGATAATCCTATGCATTAAGCCTAATCAGATAGCTCTAGTAATGTAGAGCTGCTGCAAGCTGGAACTGTGAGTTTTCAAGAAATAATGAACATAAGTTTACTTAATTTTTCTTGAAAAATTCAGTTAAATATATTGATTCATATCTCCGTAAGAAAGTTACTGGACTCATCTATATGACGTTATGTCACGAGTGAAAATTCAGCTTTGATGAGGCTTTAGCATTGCGAGTGCAGTCTCATCAAGGAACTTCTCACTCCAAAGGAGTCCATCATTAGTATAGACTTGGGCTGCAAGAGCTTCTGGAAAGGAGGTCCTAGGCAATAGTAAGGAGTCCTGGGGCAATTATGATTCTAAACAAATATCTTCTTAAGTGGTGTTACTAAACTCCACCTATCCATGGTTACACAATGACTGACAAGTCACCTTTGGCTGTATCACTGCCTGCTTACTAAAAGGAGTATTCTCACCAAAGAACTCCTCACACCAAAGGAGTCCATCACTTCCCTGCTACTGGATGTAACTCCTGAAGGAGATGTGGGAAAAGGGAGCCTGGAGTAAAACCAGGACCTCTTCAAGAAAGGGTACCTGGGCAATTGTACATAAAATACCCCCTTAAATAAACCACCAAAGAAATGTAATTCAGTTCCATCACATGTAAAATAAAATGTGTCAAAAAAGCGTATGACAGGAAGTATTTCAAAGAACACAGCCTTGACCAAACCTCAAGCCATCTAACTCTCAGATTTTACTGAATAATTCTCTGAGTACCTTGACTAACATACAGTCCCTTACACAGACAAATCCTTGAATTGATATGTTTGTGGACCAAGCATCTACTCTACATTATCCTCGCACCAATAAAGCTCTTGAAATGAATAAAACCATGCAAAAAAGCTCTTTCTATGCATTAAGAATCTGATAAAACAATGGCATCTTCATTACCCAGGGCTGATAGCAGTGATATATATAGAAAAGTATAAAGAGATATGAATGACATTTACCCAGATTTTAATGTACAAACACACACAAAATTACTTTGGGAATGCATAAAAAATAACGTATACAGAAATAATATCAATGGATTTGTTAAAGTAACCAGAACTCACATTATTCTGCAGCAATTACTTTACATAACAGTAGGTTACAATATGCTAAGTGAGATTTCTGGGGTGAAGATGTACATCTTTGTGAAAAGAAACAAAATACCAACCCCTAGCAACCTAACCTAACGTCACCCAACAATAAAGTGTTTACTCCAGTAGGTGAGACAGTTTACCAAGTCTTTGTTAAACTCAGCAAAGACTACCAAGTATTTTCTTCATTTCATTATACTTTGTTGCTGTCTCCCGAGTTAGTAAGGCAGTGCAAGGAAACAACTGAAAGAATGGCCCAACCCACCCACATACACATGTATATACATAAATGCCAACACATGCACATATACATACCTATACATTTCAACATTTACATACATATGCATATGCAGACATATACACACTTGCTGCCTTCATCATTGTCCCCCCGCCCCTAGGAAAGAACAAAAAAGGCCACACTCATTCACACTCAGTCTTTAGCTGTCATGTGTATTGCACTGAAACCACAGCTCCCTTTCCAAATCCAGGCCCCACAAAACTTTCCATGGTTTGCCCTAGACGCTTCACATGCCCTGGTTCTATCCAACGAGAGCAGGTCGACCCCAGTATACCACATCGTTCCAATTCACTCTATTCCTTGCATGCCTTTCATCCTCCTGTATGTTCAGGCCACGATCGCTCAAAATCTTTTTCACTCCATCCTTCCACCTCCAATTTGGTCTCCCACTTCTCGTTCCCTCCACCTCTGA
>JAUUDZ010149999.1:5000-18650 GCA_032361705.1 Panulirus versicolor | reverse complement strand
ACACACACACACACACACACACACACACACACACACACACACACACACACACACACACACACATACACACACACACAAACACACACACACATACACACACCTGGCCTAGACTTGGGTTTGTGTGTGTGCTTGTACACATACAGCAGTATAAGATACACATATAAAGTTTAAGAGACAGGGCAACACGAGTGTAAAACTCTCTCCTCGTAAGACTCAAATAGTAATCGCATACAGACAACTGGCGCTCCACCAGTGTAGAACTTCCCCGTCCGTATTGTACAGATAGACAATTCAACACACACTTCACTCTATATACTCTCATACTTCTCCTGGGTGTACATACCCACACTGAATCTGTATAAGAACTCTTGAATACCTTAATTAGATAATGGTCTGCCTTTGTCAAAGTACTAAAAACCTTTGAATACCTTAATTAGATAATGGTCTGCCTTTATTAAAGTTTTACTTCAGGAATGAAAGACATCTCCAGATTACTTCAGCTCGGGCAGATGACTGGCTTACCTGCAGCCTGCATAGCTTCAGGGCTCAGATAAGCCACGTATATAACGTCCATCATAAGGACGTAGCGGGTCATGACCCGAGTATTACATTCCTGTCCCGCACACTGATGCCTGCCGCAAGCAGCTCCCGAACACTGTTGCCTGCCACAAGCAGCTCCCGCACACTGATGCCTACCACAAGCATGTCCCGCACACTGATGCCTGCCACAAGCAGCTCCCGCACACTGTTGCCTGCCACAAGCAGCTCACGCACACTGATGCCTGCCACAAGCAGCTCCCGCACACTGTTGCCTGCCACAAGCAGCTCCAGCACACTGTTGCCTGCCACAAGCAGGTCCCGCACACTGATGCCTACCACAAGCATGTCCCACACACTGATGCCTGCCGCAAGCAGCTCCCGCACACTGTTGCCTGCCACAAGCAGCTCCCGCACACTGTTGCCTGTCACAAGCAGCTCCCGCACACTGATGCCTGCCACAAGCAGCTCCCGCACACTGTTGCCTGCCACAAGCAGGTCCCGAACACTGTTGCCTTCCACAAGCAGGTCCCGAACACTGTTGCCTGCCACAAGCAGGTCCCGCAAACTGTTGCCTGCCACAAGCAGGTCCCAAACACTGTTGCCTGCCACAAGCAGGTCCCATAGACTGTTGCCTTCCACAAGCAGGTCCCGCACACTGTTGTCTGCCACAAGCAGGTCCCACAGACTGTTGCCTGTTACAAGCAGGTCCCGGAAACTGTTGCCTGCTACAAGCAGGTTCCGCACACTGTTGCCTGCCACAAGCAGGTCGCTCAAACTAATTTCACTAGCGTGAATACTTTCTTTAATATTTTCCTTCTAATCATCATTCGCTAATAATCACCACAGGACTTATATCTATGACAAGATCCTGGTGTTACCCATGACTTCTCAAAAGGCTCCTATAGCCCAAGGCTGTACTGCGTCCAGTAGTAGTGAAATGTTGACTCCTTTCAAGAAAGAAGCTCTTTGATGAGACAGTCCTCTCACTGATACAACATCGCTAAAGGAGAGTTTTCACTCGTGTTGCTACCTGCAGTAAGCGGAGTCCGGTAACATCTTTTCATCATTATCATGTCAATATAATCCATGTAACCTATGCCACCGTCACAAGGTACACTAATGTAACCTGGATACTCATTTCAGCTTCAGTGGTCTCGTCATGGCTGACTCTAACCTCCAACTATATTCTTTCTTTCCCAGGCAGGCAGACAGGCAGGGAGGCAGGGAGGCAGGCAGGCAGGCAGGCTGGCTGGCCGGCAGGCAGGCAGGCAGGCAGGCAGGGAGGCAGGCAAGGAGGCAGGCAGGCAGGAAGGCAGGGAGGCAGGCAGGCAGGCAGGCAGGCAGGCAGGCAGGCAGGCAGGAAGGCAGGGAGGCAGGCAAGGAGGCAGGCAGGTAGGCAGGCAGGTAGGCAGGCAGGCAGGCAGGCAGGCAGGCAGAGAGCAGTGTTGACGACAGCTGCTCCACTTTACCATTCATGACTTTCTGGAAGCTGGCGACATTAGTTCATCTGGATAAGAGCGTCGTCCGCTTCTCGCTACCTCTCTCAGGGAAAGTATCGCCTCCCAGGATAAAACGTTGAGCTATGCATAAGCTTACACTTAGGTATATGAGGAGAGAGATTCTCGCGCTTTACAGCTGACGTGTCAGCTTTGCTGGCAGAATGAGTCCATCAAGTGAGTTGAATGCTTCCCTGAATGCGACCCACTGACCCAGATCCTGTAATGAAAGGTTAAGGATGAAGACCAACCCGGCTCTCGTATCAGAGGAGCCCCAGTGTCGACGCCAGGCCCTGGTGGACGGACGTACCGCACGTCTCAGAGCCAATATATTACTGCGGCTGTTGTCAGAAATTACTGTGTTTCAGCCGTAGATGTGTGGTATTAGTAGCTTAATATTCAATGTGTTTTCTCTATATAGATATTGTTGAGGACAGTAATAACATATCGTGTCTTTCAGCACATAATTATGTCCAGTTTAATGCACATTCATTGAGGAGACATGTCAGTCCTTCAGTAAGATATATCATGAAGGACATTATCTTGTCAGCAGGTGTTCCCTGAGTTCGGTCATTAGTGGTGATGTTGTATCTTTTTACGTTCTGTTTTGTCTCACACATTTGAAATATTCCTTGGGACTGTGTTTACCCGCTTTGGATCTTTCGCTTTCATGTTCACGTTTATTGTCATGACTTTTTCATATTCATTTTTCCCTTTCCTGGTTTTTAATGATTTTCATTGTTTTCCATTAACTTGAATTTTCATGTATATCTTATTCTCCTGGCGAATTAGCTCTTCTATTTTCCTGGTCATCCAAGACAGTTTCGGTTTCATACTTTCTTTTCATTATTTTTGGTACGTATTTACTCTCAGTAAGAAGTAACACGTTTTCAAAATTCCTCCACATCTATTCCACCACATCTAATATCAAGGAGATTTATTCAGTCAACATTGTTAATTTCGTGCTGTAATTTTTGAAGTTTGCTACATTGTGACCTTGGAGCAGGAGATTGTTATCGTTAGCATCACATGACCAAGTTACCTCAACTAATGATATGGTTACTGATTGCTTCACCTACCTGGCAGGGGTGATCCAGTCTCTGTCAGGGGTGAAGGTAAAGGTGAGAATAATCTTGTGTGGTTGTCTGGTTGGCTTATTGAATAGTTGATTCAATTGATAAGTCTATCTTCCTCTTGATCACCTGATTGTTGTATAGCATTATTTGGTCTTACTTTTGCATAGGTGTGAAAATGACGTCGTAAAATCCAGTCTATTTCTTATTCTTGTCGTCAATATCGTTGTTTTGAGAATCTTAAGTATTTGTGTCTAGCTTGCTTACTTTAGCTGTGTATCTACGCTGTTTTCAAGATAGATTAAGATACCAACACTTGCCTTATCAGATCGATTATTTGTGTGCAGTTTGTAACCTGGTATTGTTAATTAAGAGAGTAAAATTCTATTCTCAGTGTTTATCCGTGTTTCCGAAACTGCGATATCTGTGTGTTAGCATATGATATTTGCTTATTATGCTTTAAGTTGATGTATATTAAGCAAATGTTTCCTTTGTGATTAAAGAGGAATCAGGGAATCACTTATGTGGCCCCAGTTTGAAAGCTTATCATTAATGATATGTGTGTTTAAGTTACTGATATTATGTATTAGTGCGGTAGTAGGAGAGGGAACCTCGTATCTAGGTCCATGACCTCAGTTTGATCTGTCCTGCCCTGTTACCTACCTGTCTTGTTTCCTGCCTCTACCTGGGAGGTGGTCTTAAGCTGCCATTCTCGACCTTTTTCTGTACCTGTCTCGTCCTAACCTACACTTGGGTAGTGACCTGAAACGTAGGTTGATGTGCTAATTTTGATCAGGACTTTCGTAATGGTATTGCCATATATGACAACTATTGAAGCGCTTCCTTGCTGTGTTTTGACACTGGTTAAGTATATTCATTAGGTATCTTAGCTTCTCTCCAACCTATCTAACCATATTCCATACTTACCTTGCTCCATCTCTCTACTTGAGAAGCGACCTCGAGCTGACCTACTTTGCCATGTTTCCAGCCTTCCTCCTCCCTTACCAGTGCTTGGTTTGTGACCTCTAGTTGATCTATCCTATCAACCTGATATCCCTCTGTCCGTCTTCCTAACACTATGTGCATAACTAGTCTGTTTCCATAGAAAAGACTAACATTTTCTTCCCACATTCCGCCAAGGTGGGCTTTCCCCGTCCTCTTCAGGTGGAGGCCATTCCGAGCACAGAAGCTTCTGTCACAGGTAATATGATGTCTCAACTCTGCTGTTTATCCCCAGCGTTCTGGCGACGGTGCAGGAAGATACATCACATCTGGTCACTATCAGATAAGTTAGATGGTTCTCTCTAAACTTATAAATCAAAAGCTTGTTCTTCACTATAATTTCCTCTGATCTTCCACAAGCTACATTTTTCGCTGTAACCAATAAAGTGAAATTCATTTTCTGAAGTGTTCCAGAAACTTATTTCAAACTTTCTTATAATATCCTCTATCTTGGCTCCAAGAAAGCAGAGATCTTTTCCTCTGCTTCCCTAAGCAAGAACTCTTGGTGTTGACCTATTCAGCAAGTGGCCTGGTCTGAAAGTTACTGAAAAATGCAGTCTCCTTAAAAGCGGTGGAAGGAAATGAGAACAAAGCAAAGGGAAGAATAATGGAGAAAGAAAGACACGACATTACAGACAAGTTAGAACATCAGAGGAAAACCGGACAAACTTTTGGGTCCAAAGCACGTGCCATCACGAGGAATTGGACACCATTACAAGGTGGACGGTGATGAATCAAAACCCTCTCGGGATCCCGAGGTCTAACTGGTCCAGTTTCTCTTCTGGTATTGATTTCGGCGAAATAATTTGTCCGTTTCCGATATCCAGTATTGACCACTTCTTCACCGTCACCCAGTGAAGGGAACAGCAGACCTGCAACAGCGTCAGTATGTCAGAAGGACAGAGGAATGAAGAGAAGAGTGTACAGGTCCGGGGTCATGGCTTCACGTCAGGGCTGAGGCCTCGGGCTTCCTTAAAGTTTTAAAACCTGAGGATCTAGAAATTAAACATCACGTTCAAGGCTTCCATAAGAATATGTTTATACGTCAGAAGGTGATGATACCGAAGGAGAGTTACTAGTGTAAGTAAGGATGTGGGAGGTACATGAGATCACTCATGGGGAAGTTATGAGTGTCAGTGTTGGGGAGGTGAATAAGATAGACCATTCATGACGGGAGTTATGGGCACAAGGATGATGGGAATGAGTCAACAGTTAAGGCTATAGTCACACTGCAGAGGATCAGTTCGTTTCAAATGTGTCGCTAAAACTCAGAAGACACCGACCTTCCTCCGGGAACCAATGACCAGATTAACGTTATGAACTTCTTAACGTATGATAAGGTTTTGTTCTGATAGATTTATACTTTTGCAGAGTTTTGATGATTATGAAGGTTTTTTATCATAAGTTCCCATAAAAGATACATCTGAAACCACAAACTTAATTTGCAACAAATTTGGAAGATATGAAGTGATGGACCTTGGGTGATCTTTTTCAGAACCGTCTCTGGGAACCACAACTAACATCAAAAGTGGCCGTTATCACAAGAAATATGTATATATATCCTCAAATTCCACGAACATCTTTGTGTTAATGCTAGTTTGCCTCAAAGGTGAACTATAACTACCTGATTTTCAGCTGTTAAACAAGTATCCTTGGGTGTTCTGTGAACTGTGTAGTTTTTATATACTTTTTATACTTCAGCCTATAGATCAATCTATGGATCATCTTGTGAGAGGAAATCCATTAAACAATGATTCCGTCTTCCTCTCCCTTCATTATCACTTCTGTTCTGCGTTCACACTTTTTATGACAACAGTGTTTACCCCTCTTGCCTGGTACTCCTTCCCTTAACACACACTCATGTGTACAGATGCCAGCATACGGGAAGGGTGAGGTAACATGTGTTTCATCCTCGGGGCAACGTAGCGTCATCGTTATTTCTGGCACTCCATTATATTCACCGACACTAGCAACAGAATATGTTTATCATTTTACAGTGGTAGCGTCAGTGGCTCTATTAGTAGCCTGGTTAGTGGATCTGGCACTGTGACATGGCACAGAGTTCATGTTTGATACCATGTTATTGTTAATGGTACTGGCACTGTGCTATCGTGTTCCGTTATGTATCATGTTACCATCAGTGGTTCCGGGACTCTAATACAGTAATCAGCTGTGATACTACTGAATCCCAACAGCAACAGACCACCGGGTCTTGGCGAGGCTGCATGTGATCGTGGAAGAGATCAGAAACTTAGCGATTATTGTGGTATGAGGAGAAAGACAGATTTTCTTTTTCAATAAGACCTGTAGACTTATCGTGTAGCTAAGGAGGTGCAAAGAGTGTAAGTCATGGATGTGAAACAAATAACTAATCAAGTCTTTGCTGAAACGTACTTATGGTATTGCTTTCAACAACTGTAACTGGTAAATCATCAACTTTGTCGAGGTAAAACGTTTGCTCACGAGTTTATATACATTACTACGAGTGAAATCAGACGTCATCCTACCTTGATTAGCTCGTTAGGTCGAGTTAATGGAAGACTTTCATGGTTTTTGATAACTTCTCTTTTCTAAGCTAAGTAGATTTAATTTGGTCTGTTAGCTCTCATGGGGTTTGTTTCTCATGCTGGGATCATCTTGGTAGCTCGTCTGTGTATTATTTTCATTCTGTCTGTCTTTCCTCAAGTAGAGTGACCAAAACTGGACCCAATATTCAAGATGGGGACGCACCAGTGAGTTATAAAGATGAGGATAATCTCACGAGACTGAAATCTGAAAGTCCTTCCAATGAGTCCAAAAATATCGTACATCATTTTCACTGCTTCTGTGCACTGCTCGGTTGACTTTAGGTCACCAGAGGTTATTACAACCAAGTACTTTCACTCACTGACCTTTTGTAGCTTAACGGGACTCATATTGTAAGTGGTCTCTTCATTTATAATACCTATATGTAAAACTTTGAATGCTAGTCCAGTCCGTCAGTCTGGGTATGTTAGTTTGAAGCTGCACGCGTTCAGTTTCTGTTGTAGATTCATTTCCCGCCAGATCATCCGCCAGATCTTACAGTGAAACCCATTATCAATATCGTACATATATATATGAGAAAGAAATTGAAATTGAAATTGAAGTTTTTTTTCCATATATGTACATCAAAGGGACGAGGTAGCATTCTACTTACCTCCTCATCTTCATCATCCCTCAGTGGGATATACAACAAAATATTCACAAATATCATAGCTTTTGTGTAGATAAGTACAATGCTATGAGAAAGAGAGCCGGTCCCAAGACGCTATGTGTTCCGTCTAACCATTCTGAGGCTTGACCAGTAATCACTACTCTATATTTACGACCAGTCAGCCAGTTTCTTAACCATTGAAGTACAACCCCATCTACGCCATGTTAATTAACTTTTGTTAGCAACATTTCACGGGGAACGTTAAAGAATTATTTTTGGAAATCAAACTCGACAACATCAACCATATTATTTCATAAAAGAAATCAAGCAGATTTGTCAAACATGAGTGATTTGGTCGAAAACTATGTTGAAAATAGTTTATTAAGTGGAGGTCATCGAAATGGTGAGCAGTCTTATCCCGAATGATGGTTTCCATTAGTTTACCATCTACATACATTAAGCTAATTGAACAATCATTCCTGGGTAGTGATTTATGAATTTTTTTTTAGAATTGACGTTACACTGGCAAATTTCCATTCCTCTAGAACATTTACCGTAACGGGTGACTGTGAAAAGAGCAAACAATGGTTTGACAAGATCATTTATCGCTTTTTTCAGTTTTCTCTGATAAAATTCATCTGGGCCTGCTGATATATTCTATTTATTCTCATACCATTAAGTGCTGATAGTATATCTTTATCTGTTATGTCAATATGTTGTAAAACATTTTCCCTTTCTAGCATTGTAAGTGGACTTGGAATACAAATTGCATTTTCAATTGTAAATACAGATGAAAAAAGCAGATCTTTTAAAATCTTTACAATGGCTTTATTGTCTTGAATCAAGTCACCATTTTCTGTAATGAAATATGTAATACTGTATTACAATAGTGTACCACCGTCAGTAGGTGTGGCACTGTAATATCGTGGTTAGTTATGATCTTGTGTCACTATCACTGGTCCTGGTGCTGGGAGATCGTGCACTCTTCTACAAAACGGCGGGTGTCCAGCTCCAGTACATCCAGTGGCTTTAGCACCTGAGGCTCGTTATTGGTTCTTCCTCAGTCGTTATGATATGAAGGATGGCTTATAGCTCAGATGATATTGCCTCTTCATCACTGAAGTCAACATGACCGTACAACAAGCATTTCCTCTGCATTTCACATCATAGCATCGTCACCAGTGTTGGTACTATAGCAGTCCTAATAGGCTATCATGGTGTTACCTTATCAATGGTTATAATGCTACAATGCTCTCAGTAATTCTGACTCACTAGTATTCTCGATCCCTGGTTATCAGAGGTAGTGATGTGGTTGTTTTTCTCTACTCATGTAGCCAAGTGAGTCAGCTGATACACCCACTAGTAAACGTTGTAGCGTTTCCAGCTGTTCCTCCTTCTCTGAACTACTGTAAACCTTCAGTCATTCTGGCAGCGAGCCACGCTGTCCACTAAAATATTCTGGCTGTAACTACACAGTGTTTTCATATATATTAATTCTGTTCGAATGATATTCCTGTCTACCTGTAAACATATTCAGGCATTTAATCTCGCAACTTACCAGCATATTTTACTTTCAAACCAGAACTAAACTGTGAACCCATTCTAACACTGACTTGTTCTGACACTGTGGCAAGCTGTTCGCTGCCCTCGTATTCAGGTACTGCCTCCGACATTCCCTGGGAGAGGTGTTACACCCACGTCCAGGAGAGGTGGACAGTGTTGTGGGTGAGTAACAAGGTTGGTGGACATTCGTCCTTAGTTGTTCATATCGTGAGAGTACATCACACGGACTCGCTTACTCTTGACTTTTCTCATTTCTGATCACTGCTTAATTTTATCATATTTTCTCTCTATATTGTGATCAGATGATTTAGTTCTTCATTCTTCTTTGTTATATGTTTATTTTTCTATAGTTTTCGTAGTATGCTTTTGTTTTAGCATTTTGATTGTGTTTTTCTCATGCTTTTTTCTAAGTAATCATTAATATCTCAGTTTTCTTTTAACATTTTTATGCATTATGTCCAAAAAAATTTATGTATTGTCATTTTCAGTTCTCTTATTCTTTATCTATGACTTTCCTTTGACGTAATATACTAATTTCCAAATTATTCTCTTTTAAGTTTTTGTACAGAGCTTGTCTGGACTTCACAGAGACATAGGTCCTCAACACATTTATTTACTGTGTACGTCAAGTTAACAATGGATGTTGATCTATCAGTGACGGAGGAAGCCTTTAGTTCAGAGGTGGCAGATGTAGACATATATCGTGTCAGATATTACGTTAAGGATGTCATAATTTGGAGTGTCATTACCTGGGTATAAGTTACACGTGATGTGTGGTAGTTCTTGGCTCCAGAGGTGGTCACCATGACACCACTGTTCCCTGCTGTGGCTCGGCTGGTGCTGAAGGGTGTATACCTTTGGTTGACAGCCACAAGATATGGACGCAGGAGGCGGGGATAATGCTTGTTGATGGGACGGATAGGTAACAGCGCACCTCAGTGGATAGTCGCTTTCATAAAGAATTGTTATGGGTCCGAATGGTACGGTGTAACACAAACTATAACTGATATAACAAGCAAAATTACATTTCTATATTTAATGGCTAAAGTGTAACATGAAATACAGCTAATGTGGAAAACAACTTCCGTGTGGAACATTTTAGAATAGACAAATAATAGTTTATTATGATGTAAGGCTGATGGATGAAACATTATTATTTCAGATAACGTTAATGCCTTTCCTCTGTTAAAAATAATTATGCTATTCATACAAAATATGACTCAGAAACATACTTTTTTAACCCCCTTGAGCAGAACCACACTCGACCCCTGTCTGGCATTTGACCTGACCTCTAAGGGTAAGGTGAAAAATCACACATTCATATTAAAGGATTATACCGTCGTGCTCAGTGTTCGCAATGTCTTGATCAAAGATCGCACAGTCCTGCTCAAGCGCTTGGTCTGCGACGAACAGTTTGATAGTGAACTGTGGATATCATCCTCCGTAGAGTTTTACAACGGTGACGACAACTTCAGACAATTTACGTACAAGATGTAGATTACTGAAATTGGAACACATATGTACGATTACGTAAGAGAGATATAAAACAGGAGGCCTGTTGGCCTATGACTAGTATATATGAGTGCATAGGAAGGATACATGGTGGTCTCTGTGGAGTGCATTGAATACATAGGAGAGATATATAACAGGAGGCTGTTGGCCAATAACTAGAGTATCCGTTTATGGTCTGCTTGTTTCTGTGGCTCACCTGAGGGGTGGAGGTAATGGTATCACGGTACGAAGGCTCTCTCTCCACCCTCCACTCCCCCAACCAACAACGGCTGACAAGGAAAAGAATGGTAGAAAATCCACGCGATGCTGACACAAAGAAGCAAGAATTTCTATAAGAAAGAATGACAATATCATTAATGGCTATTGTCTGTACTATGTTGCTAAATTACACTACACTGAACTAGTTTACACCACACTGTGCCTGAGATTGTTACACTATAGCAACAGTTTAAGTCAGGACAGTCGTCTTCAAAGTTCGTGACGAGCGAGAGCAACATGTCGTTGTATGTGTGTGTCTATATATGTTGTCTATGTATCAAATCTTTATCAAAAACTCCTCACATCTCATCTCTCCTTTGACTGTTCTGTAACTCTGTCTCGACTCAATGAACATACTTGGTATTACTGCAGCATCCACTCTTTTTTGGAAACCCCACATCACAGGAATAGCTAAGGCTGCCTCTAAGGATTTGCTGGTCCAATTGTTTTCAAACATAACCTTTGTATTAATGGCGTTAGACGTTAACTTATTTCACGGTTTAAAGGTTCTAATTTTCAAAGAATTTTTCCTTTGTTGGTACTACATCTATTGAATAAGATTTTATTTCATCATGGTAACTATATTACTCTCGACTTCAATAAGACCTTCATGGTTTATATCATCGAGTTTTATAAACCTTGTGTCCCCACAGAGTCTTCACTTCCTGAGATCAACAAGAGTTAGTTTTCTTTGTCTCTCTATATACGATAAGTTTCCCAGAGGTGAGGTCAACTGTGCAGTTATTTGACTCGTTAAGTTTTTCTTCGTTCGACTGTAGCCCAGTCATCAGACCTGGACTGCGTATTGAAGATGTGGTCATCTTAGTACTGAAAATAATGCTTGAACATTTTCTGGTGTTGTGTTGTGGATACTTCTACCTATAAATCCCTTATCCCGTTTCATTTGTTCTTGTCTACCTGCATTTGGTTTTCCATTCCTAGTGTTAGCAGTTCCTTTCACTGACTGGTGTTCGTTGTAGTTCACTTTCCTTGTTCCTCGTCGTTCTTGTTACATTCTCCATGTCCAGCGTTCTGTTCTACGTTTAGTGATTTTTTCCCACCACCAACTCATACTGTTTTCTCTCAGCCAAATGCAACACAGTGGAGCTCGTTGTGCTGCCGACTGTACAGGGGAAAAATATGAAGGAACAATGTGTTCCTGTATTCACTATGACGCTCTACATATAGTGCGGTTGGTGGAACATTTCTTGTTTCAGGAAAAGAAGATATTTTTTGTTTTCTGTTTTCGCACAAAACTTGCCGTGGAAAACATCACACACACACACACACACACACACACACACACACTACATGTGAGGTATATATCCTGAAACACTCACACATGACCATCCTATATACACACACATGAAGACCACCTTACTCTTGGTCTTGTACTTCTCTTCCATAACCATTCCATATAGATACAATGTTCTTATCGTCTTCCTATGATAGCACTGTAGTTCTGTACATAATCATAGCATTAGTATTTCCTCAACACAGAGTTACTTGTATTGCTGCACCATCGCCAGTATTGTGTCAGCCTTAACGCTGGGATAACGTCATATTTGATATCATAATTTCTGAGTTATTTCTTATAACTTTGTCAGGTTGTTCTTCTGTATGTCGTCTAGAACACTTAAAAGTCCTCAGCTCTGAGTGTCTTATAAGTACATATCTTCTGTGCTCAAGATATTTCTCCTACAAAATCATCTCCATCTCAATCTTATCTCCGTCAATTTCGCTTAACTCTAGATTCATCTCATCTCTTTCCCACTTATCTCTAGAATTACCCACATTACTTTCTCCAAATTCATCACGATCTGTGACTCGTTCATTCATCTTCATTTTCATCACCATCTCAAACTCTCTCAGGCAGTCCCCAGTTAGGTGTTTGTTCCTCGAAGACAATGAAGGAAGCGATTACTAAGCATTTGACTGATGTTTTAGTAAGCCACTTAACATAAGTCACTTGTTACGGAGAAAGTTCCAAGGCATTGGAAGTTTGCTCATGTAACACCGATATCTATGGTAAGTAGTAAGTAACTGCTCGGAAATAATCGGCTAATTACCTTAATATCAGTAGTTGGTAAACTAAAAAGAATGACTTGAGACAGGATTGTATATTGCTTAGAGGATCGCCTCTTATTCAAGGATTCACAGCATTTGTTTTTGACGAAATCCTTCATGTCTGACAAATATGCTTTAATTCTCTTCTGACATAATCGACATATATGTTAGAAGTAAAGCGGTTGATTTTATCTATATAGATTTTTAGAAAACATTCAATAAATTACCGTTAAAGAGATTAGTATTAATGTTGTCGCATGGTGGAGATGGAGTTGTACTTAAATGGGCAAAAAATAGGTTGACTGGCTGTAAACAAAGAATAATGATGAGTGGCCAAGACTCTAGATGATTAGACGTAACAAGTGGTGTGCTACAGGAGTCATTCATGCTTCTGGGGCCGTATGCAGAAAAATTCTTAGATTTCTGCTTATTTTTATGCTTAGCTGAGCAAGTGACTTAAGTGCCACACAGAAAAGGACTAAGCACGATGCTTAGCAAAACTTCAGCATAAGATTTAAGAAGTATGAAATGCAGTTTGGGTCAAAATATATGTCATCTGCTGAGCAAATACTTAAGCGTAGGGCAGCTTTCAGAAACATGCTTAGCAAAATTTCTTAAAGTTAAGTAGATTTCTTTGGGGTTAAGCATACTTAAGCATTCTAAGAAGTTTTCTGCATACTGCCCCAGAAACCTAATCTTTTTGTTACTGCTTCCGCATTCTTACCACCTGACTTGTGCTTCGTTCGTTCCATCTCTTTTCTTACCATATCAAAATGATCATATCTGTCCACTTGCGTGTCCACTGTAACAATTCTCGTTTCAAACTTATCTGTTTTCTTTGTAAAACATCATCATTTCGCTCTGCAGAATTCATAGCTTTAGCTTTAATTTCACTGAAGGTGTACATACCCACTAAATGTATTTTCTACACTGTCGGCCTCTTATGATAATCTGTAATGTAAGT
>JAUUDZ010149889.1:0-18651 GCA_032361705.1 Panulirus versicolor | reverse complement strand
TGTGTGAGGTCTTCCATCCTGCACACCTATTGGGTCCAGCAAGCTGTGTGAGGTCTCCTGTCTTGCACATCTGCTGGGTCCTGCAAGCTGTGTGAGGCCTGCCGTCCTGCAAAACTGTTGGGTCTTGCAAGCTGTGTGAGGCCTGCCACCTTGCCCTCCTGCTGGGTCCTGCAGACTATGTGAGTTTTGCCGTCCTGCACATATGCTGGGTCCAGCAAGCTGTGTGAGTCCTGCTGTCTTGCTCACCTGCTGGGTCCTACAAGCTGTGTGAGGCCTGCCATCCTGCATACTGCTAGGTTCCGCAATCTGTGTGAGGCCTGCTGTCCTGTACACATGCTGGGTCCAGCAACATGTGTGAGGCCTGCCGTCCTGCACACCTGCTGTGTCTTGCAGACTGTGTGAGGCCTGCTGTCCTGTGCATCTGCTGGGTCCTGCAGAATGTGTGACACCTGCCCTCCTGCACATCTGCTAGGTCCTGCAAGCTGTGTGAGGCCTGTTGTCTTTCGCATCTGCTGGGCCCTGCAAGTGGTGTGAGTCCTGCCATCCTGCAGACCTTTTGGGTCCAGCAAACTGTGTGAGGACTGCCATCTTGCACACCTGCTGGGTCCTGCAAGTTGTATGAGGCCTGCCATCCTGCACACTTGCTGATCCCTGCAAGCTTTGTGAGGCCTGGCATCCTGCCCACCTGCTGGATCCTGCAAACTGTATGAGGCCTGCCATCCTGCACACCTTCTGGGTCCTGCAAGTTGTGTGAGGCCTGCCATCCTGCACATCTGCTGGATCCTGCAAGCTTTATGACCCCTGCCATAGTACACACCTTCTGGGTCCAGCAGGCTGTGTAAGGCCTGCCATCTTGTGCAGCTGCTAGTTCATGGAGACTGTGAGACCTGCCATCCTGCACACCTTCTGGGTCCAGCATGCTGTGTAAGGCCTCCCGTCTTGCACACCTGCTGGTTCCTGCAGGCTGTGTGAGGCCTGTTGTCCTGCGCACTTGCTGGATCCTGCAAGCTGTGTGAGGCCTACCTTCTTGCATACCTGCTGGGTCCTGCAGGCTGTGTGAGGCCTACCATCTTTCAAACCTGCTGGTTCCTGAAGGCTATATGATGCCTGCTGTCCTGCTAGTTCCTGCAGGCTGTGTGAGGTCTTCCATCTAGCACACCTGCTGGGTCCTGCAAGCTATGTGAGGCCTACCATCCTGCACACCTGTTAGTTTGTGCAGGCTGCATGAAGCCTGCCATCCTGCATACCTGCTGGATCCTTCAGGCTATGTGAGGCCTACCATCCTTCGTACCTGCTGGGTCCTGCAGGCTGTGTGAAACCTGCCTTCCTGCATACCTGCTGGGTCCTGCAGGAGGCCTGCTGTTCTGCATACCTGCTGGGTCCTGTAGACTACAAGTCTGCACCGTACCATGATAGAGTGTGTCCTCACATAGCATGATGATATGTACGTCCTTTCCATAGCAAGGTACACTGTACACATCCTTAGCATAGCATGGTAGTATTTGCGTCCATGCCATAGCATGATAGACTATACAAGTCCTTACCATAGCATCGTAATGTGTACGTCCATGCCATAGCATGGTAGGCTGTACAAGTCCTTACCATAGCATGGTAGAGTGTATATCCTTGCCATAGCATGGTAGTTGTATGTCCTTATCATTGCATGGTAGTATGTATTTCCTTACCATAGCATGGTAGACTGAACAAGTCTTTACCATAGTATGGTATTGTGTATGTTCTTGCTATCGTAGCATGGTAGGCTGTACAAGTCCTTACCATAGCATGGTAGTGTGTAAGTCCTTGCCATAGGATGGTAGACTGTACAAATCCTTACCATAGTATGCTAGTGTGTACATCCTTACCATAGCATGGTATGCTGTACAAGTCTATGTTTGAGCTAGTTCACCAAATCATTCCATTGTGTTGCATATTATCAAGATTTTTATCATAAAATTCCCTTTATTTACTGTTTGAAGGGACTTCTGCCTATCAGTAGCTCTTGAAACTTTAGGTTATGTCTGATTAGCAGAATCCTCTCTTCCTTTACTCTTCTTTCCTTCCTTTCTACCTATTATGTATTCCATGGGGAATGCTTAATGTGAACCTCCTTCATGTTCAGCTTTATCTCAGCATTACCTGTAATATATGATTTGACTATCCCATCATTACCTGTAATATATGATTTGACTTTATTATAGCTGTACCTGTAATATAGGGTTTAACTTTATCCCAACAGTACTTGTGATAAAGGATTTCACTTTTTCCCAGCAGTATCTGCAATATATGGTTTGACTTTATCTCAGCAATACCTGCACTGTATACTATGACAATATCCCAGCAATACCTGTAATATATGGTTTTGATTTATCCCAGCAATACCTGTAATATATGGTTTGACTTTATACCAGCAATACCTGTAACATATGGTTTTGACTTTATCCCAGCAATACCTCTGATATATAGTCTGACTTTAGCCCAGCAATACCCATGATATATGCTCTAACTTTATACAAGCAATAGCTGTTGTATATGGTTTGACTTTATCCCAGCAATACCTGTGATATATAGCCTGACTTTATCCCAGCAGTACCCATAATATATGGGTTGGCTTTATACCAGCAGTACCTATTGTATATGGTTTGACTTTATCCCAGCAATACCTATGATTATGATTATATAATTCGACTTTATCCCAGCAATACTTGTAATATATGGTTTGCCTTTGTCTTGGCAAACCTGTAATGTATGGTGTG
Organism: Panulirus versicolor; assembly: GCA_032361705.1. Lineage (NCBI taxonomy): Eukaryota > Metazoa > Arthropoda > Malacostraca > Decapoda > Palinuridae > Panulirus > Panulirus versicolor. Next base: position 15,898 of record JAUUDZ010149889.1, on the reverse strand, counting down.
GATTTACCAAAGCAATACTTGTGATATATGGTTGACTTTCCTTGTGTCATGCCTAAATTGCTGTTGTTGGCAATTATTACTGATCCAGTAAGACAGATGAGAACCACTCTTCTTTCCTGCTACTAGTCCATCATCTTCATCTCTTATGGACAAATGTCTCAATCTCCCCTCTCCTGCCACTGGTCTACCATCCTCATCCCTTATTGGACATATGTCTACCACTTTCTCCTCTCTTGCCAGTGGCCTACCATCCCCATCCATTATTGGACTAGTGTCTACCACTTTCTCCTCTCTTACCACTGGTCCATCATCGTCATCCCTTATTGGACAGATATCTACCACTTTTTCCTCTCTTGCCACTGGTCCATTGTCCTCATCCATTATTAGACAAATGTCTACCACATTCTCCTTTCATGCAATAGTTCCCTCATCTCAACCCTTATTGAACATGTCTACCACTTTCCCCTCTCTTGCCAGTGGCCTACCATCCCCATCCATTATTGGACAAGTTTCTTCCACTTTCTCCTCTCTTGCCACTGGTCCATCATCGTCATCCCTTATTGAACAAATATCTACCACTTTTTCCTCTCTTGCCACTGGTCCATCGTCCTCATCCATTATTGGACAAATGTCTACCACATTCTCCTTTCATGCAATAGTTCCCTCATCTCAACTCTTATTGGACAAATATCTACCACTTTCTCCTCTCTTGCCACTGGTCCATCATCCTCATCCCTTATTGGACAAATGTCTACCACTTTCTCTTCTCTTGCTACTGATCCATCATCCTCATCCCTTAAGACATTGGGCAAATGTCTACCGCATTCTCATCTCATCCAACATGTCCATCATTCTTATCCCTTGTGGACAAATGTCTATCAATCTCTCCTCTCCTGCTGCTGGTTTATCATCTTCATCCCTTACTGGACAGATGTCTACCATTTTCTCCTTTCTTGCCACTTATCCATCATCCTCAGCCTCTATTGGACAAATGTCTACCACTTTCTCCTTGCCATTGGTCCATTATCCTCATCCCATATTGGACAAATGTCTGCCTCTCTCTCTTCTCTTGCCATTGGTCCATCATCCTCATCCCTTATTACACAAATGTCTACCTTTTTCTTCTGTTGTGCCACTGGTCCGTCATCCTTATCCCTTATTGGACATATGTCTACCACTTTCTCCTCTCCTGCCACTGATCCATCATCCTCATCCCTTATTGGATAAATGTCTACCACTCTCTCTTCTCCTGCCACTGGTTCATCACCCTCATTCCTTATTTGACAAATTCCTCCCACTTTCACCTTGTCTTCCACTGTCCATCATCATTATCCCTTATTAGTCATATATCCACCATTTTATCTTCTCCTGATATTCGTCCATTATTCTTATCCCATATTTGACAAATGTCTGCCATTCTTTCCTCTCCTGCCACTGGTCCATCATCCTCATCCCCTATTGGATAGATATCTACCACATTCTCCTCTTTTGTCACTGGTCCATCATCCTCATCCCTTATTGGACAAATGTCTACCACTTCCTCCTTTCCTGCCACTGGTCCATCATTGTCATCCCTTATTGGACAAATGTCTACCACTTTCTAATCTCCTGTAACTGGTCCATCATCCTCATCCATTATTAGGCTATTGTGATTTGGTTTTGTTGCTCAGTGTTTCATTTGTTTGCTTTTTTGATGGTTTTTCACTTACTTTTTTCATCTTTTTGGATGATCTTTGGTTGATAAGATTTCAGTGACTTTATATTATTATTATTGTTGTAGAACTGTCAAGTGTTTCTGCTTCATTATTTCAAAACCTTTACAGATATTATATACCCATTATTTTATAATTATGTTAACCTCTGTTGTTTCATTCATCCTCCAAGACTGTTTACCTCTCCATTCCATCTCGTTGATGTGCGGAGTATAGTGTATTCCAGTACAAAAACAGACTTGTACTTGATATATAATAATCATCTACATCCCTAAGCCTGATTAAGTATTCTTTAACTGAAAATTAACTTCTGATAATTGTATTGATGTCTAAGCCTGATTAAGTATTCTTTAACTGAAAATTAACTCCTGTTAATTGTATTGATGTGTGTGTTTCACCAGAATTTTAATTTCAGTGGTGATGTATCAGAATTAACCTAACTAACATTTTACGTCCTCCTCAGTCAAGGAGGCCGTCGTCGTCCATCAAGGCACTATCGAAACTCATCTGTGGAGCATTATGATCCCCCTACTGAGCCCTCAGCACCCTTAAGTCTGGAGGTGGAGGTGGGCGGGTACCTTCCCATTAGTCCAATGAACCTAGATTCTGAGCTTTATACACTCAGTTCCCCACCTAGTTTGGTGACGGAGGGGACAGAGGGTACATGGGAAGTGGCGGCTGCAATTCCTCGTCCCAGCTTCACGTCCTCTGCCCACGTCCAGCGCCTCAGTTCCAGTCACCATGCACACAGTATCACTGCTTCACCAGGAGGAGAAGGAGAAAGTTCTGAGGCATCTAGGGATGCAGCAGAGATAAGAAGGGCTCGTAGAAGATCTGATCATGTATCAAGTGATACTAATAGTAATAGTAATAACAGCAACAGTAGTAATAGTAGCAATGCGCCCAGCACCAGTTCATCCAGTAGTGGTAGAGTGAACAGCACCATTACCAATGAGGTACACCACAGAAGTAGTAACAACACCCTTGAGGGCACCAGAAGGAGCAGCCACATCAGCCAGGGAGGTAACACAAATATCACTGAAAGAAGTAGCAGAAGTAATGAAGAGAATACTAGAAATACCAACAGTAGTGAGAGGAACAACAGAAGTAACAGCAACAGAGATAACAGAAGTAACAGGAACAGAGACAACAGAAGTAGCAGCAGCAGAGACAGTGGAAGTAGCAACAGCAGAGACAACAGTGAGCAACAGAACCCCAGGAGGAATGCCTACACAGGTTGGTGTTTTGTGGTATTTTTCCTGTATATCTTTTCTGTGATGGTTATAACAGTTTTTTAATATTACATTTCCATTCCATAACTATCTTAGGAATTATAACATTCTCCATTCCTGTTTACATTATTATTATCATTATTATTATTACCATTATTATTATTATTATTATTATTATTATTATTATTATCATTATACTTCATTATTATGTGTTTTGTTTGATCCTAGACTTTGTTAGAATTTCTTTGTGTACCTCAGGATGTTTGTGTATTATCTGTGTCCCTATTGACATTCCTGTCCTGCATCTGTGATGTGCCCCTCCTGCAGTGACAGTCGTCTCCTTCATCAGCACCCCTGTCCAGTATCAAAAAGTCCTCCTGTTTGGCATCAACACTGTTGACTATAGTCAACTCCCTGTCCTGCTTCACTTGTTGACGGGCCTTCTGCCCTATGATGAGACTCATCTTCTTTCTCAATGTTTCTTCTCTCTTGAGTCAGTACCCGTATCTCGTATCAACACTTTCTCGACACTTTGAGTCAATACCCTAGTTCATTTGAAAACCCTCTTGACACTTCTGTCTTGAGTCTGTACCACTATCTTGTGTCAAAACTTTCTCAGCATTCCTCCCGTCTTCACTCAGTACCAATGTCTCATGTCAACACTTTCTCAACACTCTTGTCTTGAGTCAGCACCTTTATCTCGTGTCAACACTTTCTTGACACTCCTCTTGTCTTAAGTAAGTACCCCTATCATGTGTGAACAACGTGAGTCGGTAATGCTATCTCTTGTCAGCACTTTCTTGACACTTCTCTCTTGAGTCAGTACCATTATCTTGTGTCAACTCTTTCTCGATACTACTTCTGTCTTAAGTCAGTACTCCTGTCTTGTGTCAACACTCTCCTTGGCTTGAGTCAGTACCACTATCTCATGCCAACATTTTCTTGACACTTCTCGTGTTTTGAGACATTACTCCATCTCATGTCAACACTTTCTCATCTCTCCTTTTGTATTGAGTCAGTACCACTATCTTGAGTCAACACTTTCTGTAAACTCTCTTTTGGGTCAATACCTGTATCTCATGCCAACACTCTCTTGACACTCCTGTCTTGAGTTAGTGCCACTATCTCGTGTCAACACTTTTTCGATACTCCTGTCTTGAGTCAGAACCCCTATTTCGTGTCAGTGCATTCCTGAAGCTCCTGAATTTGAGTCAGTACCACTATCTTGTGCCAACACTCTCTTGTCACTTCTGTCTCAAGTCGGTACTCCTGTCTCTTGTTAACTTTTTTCAACATTCCTTCTGTCATGAGTTAGTACCACTGTCTTGTGTCAACACTCTTTTGACACTCTTCTTGTCTTGTTCCTGACCATGACACATTCATGGGACTCCCATGGTCAAGTGCATTAGTCTGAATCTTGGTTGCAGCAGTTGGTCCACAGTCAACCCAGCTGTTGCTCCACCTAAAGAGGTTGGTCAGAAAATGAGTACCTGGCTCAGGCTCAGGTATGAACATATATACAGCCTTGATTAGGACCTCAGTTGCCTGTGCCATCTCAGCTAACTAAGAAATGCATAATTTTGTTGAGTGATTCATTATGTAAGGGAATCAGAGAACAGAGAGTTCTTCAGTAGCACCAGATAAATCAAACAGTAGAGAATTCTTCAGTGATACCATATGAATCAAACAGTAGAGGGTTCTTCTGTAGCACCAGATGAATCAAACAGTAGAGAATTCTTCAATAGTACCCGATGAATCAAACAGTAGAGAATTCTTTAGTAGCACCAGATGAATTTAACAGTAGAGAATTCTTCAGTAGCACCAGATGAATCAAACAGTAATGAGTTCTTCAGTGGCACCAGATGAATCATACAGTAGAGAGATCTTCAATAGCACCAGATGGATTAAACAGTTGAGAGTTTTTCTGCAGCACCAGATGAATCAGACCATACACAGTTCTTCAGTAGCATTAGATGAATCAAACAGTAAAGAGTTCTTCAGAAGTAGATCAAAGATTCATTAAAACAAGCTGGCCAGATGCGCATATGATTAAAACATTATGTATTTATGCCACCACTACAATAGTGTTAGTGGTGCATTATGTATGTGACACCACTAAAAAGGTGCAGTGAGACATTGATAAAGTGCCTCCACTTCAAGAGTATGATTGAACATTATATAAGTGTCATCACTACAAAAATGAAGTTGAACATAGTTTGTGCCATCACTACAAAAGTGTGCTGGAACATTATATTTGTACTACCACTGCAAATGAGTAGTGGAACATTATGTATGTGCCACCATCATAAAAGTGTTGCAGAATGTTATGCATGTGCCACTTCTTCAAAAGCATGTTGGAATATCATATTTGTGCTACCACTACAAAAGAGTAGTGGAACATTATGTATGTGCCACCATTACAAAGATGTAGTGAGAAGTTATGTATGTGCCACCACTACAAAAGTGCAGTGTCACATTATGTATATGCCACCAAAACAAAGGTGCTGTTGGATATTATGTATGTGCCCCCACTACAAAAGTTTAATGGAACATTATGTATGTACCACTACTTCAAAAGTGTTGTGGAACATTAGGTATGTGCCACCACTACAAAATAGTAGTGGGACAGTATGTATTTACCACCACTATGAAAGTGTAGTGGAACATGTATGTGCCACCATTTCAAAAGTGTAGCAGGACAATATGTATGTTGCACCATTACAAAAGTGGAGTTAAACATTATGTATGTGCCACCTCTTCAGAAGTGTAGTGGGACAATATGCATGTTGCATCATTACAAAAATTGAGTGGAACATTATGTGTGTGCCACCACTATGAAAGTATAGTGGAACGTTATGTATGTGCCACTATCACAAAAGTGTTGAGACATTAGGTACGTGCCACCACTACAAAAGTGTAGGGGGCATTATGTGAGGGGCATCACTACAGAAGTGTAGTGGGGCATTATGTGAGTGCCTCTGCCACAAAAGTGCAGTGGAACATTATGCATGTGCCACCACTACAAAAGTGTTATGGAAAGTGGGTATGTGCCACCACTGCAAAAGTGTAGAGTAACATTATGTATGTGCCACCATTACAAAAGTGTAGTGGGACATTATGTATGTTACACCACTACAAAAGTGTTGTAGGATATTATGTATGTGCCACCACTATAAAAGTGCAGTGGGATGATATGTATGTGCCACCATTACAAAAGTCCAGTGGGATATTATGTATGTTGCACCACTACAAAAGAATAGTGGGACATTATGTATATGCCACCATTACAAAAGTGTAATGGGTTGTTATGTATGTGTCACCACTACAAAAGTGAAGTGGGACATTATGTATGTTGCACCATAACAAAAGTGTTGTGGGATATGTATGTGCCACCACTTCAAAAATACAGTGGGATATTATGTATGTTCCACCATTACAGAAGTGCAGTGGGATATTATGTATGTTGCACCCCTACAAATGTGTAGTGGGACATTATGTATATTCCACCATTACAAAAGTGTGTAGTGGGACATTATGTATGTGCCACCACTACAAAAGTGTAGTGGGACATTATGTATGTTTCACCACTACAGAAGTGGGATATTATGTAAGTTGTACCACTACAAAAGTGTCGTGGGATATTGTGTTTGTGCCACCACTTTAAAAGTGCAGTGGAATATTATGTATGTTGCACCACTACAAAAGTGTAGTGGGATATTATGTATGTGCCACCATTACAAAAGTGTAGTGGGACATAGTATGTGCCACCACTACAAAAGTGTAGTGGAACATCATGTATGTAACAGCACAACAAAAGTGTAGTGGAACAATATGTTTGTTGCACTATTACAAAAGTGTAGTGGAATATTATATATGTGCCACTGCTACAAAAGTGTTGTGAGACATTATGTTTGTGCCATTACTACAAAAGTATAGTGGTGACGTCATTATGTATGTGCCTTTACTAAAAAAGTGCTGTGGGACATTATGTATGTGTCACCACTACAAAAGTTTAGTGGGACTTTATGTGTGTGCCACCTTTCTAAAAGTGTAGTGGAACATTTGTATGTGCCACCACTAAGAAAGCGTAGTGGGACATTATGTATGTGCTACTTTTACTAAAGTGTAGTGGAACATTAAGAATGTGCCTCTACTTCAAAAGTGTAGTAGAACATTATGGATGTGCCACCTTTACAAAAGTGCAGTGGGACATTATATATGTGCTTCTACAGAATTGTAGTACCACCACTACAAAAATGCAGTTGAACAATATGTATGTGCCACCATTATGAAAGTGTAATGGAACATCATGTATGTGCTACCGCTACAAAAGTGTAGTGGTATATTATGTATGAGCTACTACTACAAAAGTGTAGTGGAGCATTATGTGTATGCCACCACTACAAAAATGTAGTGGAACATTATGTATGTGCCAATATTATGTCGTCACTCCTGAGTTAGTGTCTGTAGAATTGTTCTTTTTGGCATGATAACAAGAATGTTACATAACACCCTTGGTACCTCTGTGCAAGTAAACAGCTAATGTTATTTGGGACATGAAAATATGCATGTCCAATTATTTCTTCAGTTGTTATGATTTAGGAGCATTGAATTATGGGAATTTCAAAGTTATAAACATATAGGACTGAGGCAGATATTGAGGCATTTATATTTTGAAAAATTTTCACTTTTGGGAGCACATTAAGTATCTCTTATTTACTTGATACTATAATGAACATTTGAGGCAATTACTATTCCTCAGAAGTAGGAATGATGTTAATGATTCTGACGTTAAAACATTTATACGAAAAAATGGCCATAATGTCAGTGGGTAGCATTATCTCAAATGCAGACAACGTTCATAAAGTAATAGTTGCTTGTCTCACAGGAACCAGTCATCCCAGCTCACATCAACCTCCCATTTGCTATCCTCCCAGGCAACTAGACAGGAAATTCCATTCAAGTCTGCTACTTATATTTGCTACAATGAAAACTGGATGTCCAGAACATCTTACTTTCATGAGAAAATCAGTGTCATTATACTGTACATGACAGTGATGTTCCATAATGCTCCTTCACAGATTACAGTACTGCCTTACCGTCCCTCATGCTCACTAATTCTACTCCACAAGTTACAGTACTGCCTTACCTTCCTTCATGCTCAGTAATATTACTCCACAGGTTACAGTACTGCCTTACCTTCCCTCATGCTCCATAATGCTACTTCACTGGTTGCAGTACTGCCTTATCTTGCCTCATGCTCAGTAATGCTACTCCACAGGTTACATTACTGCCTTACCTTTCCCTGTGCTCAGTAATATTACTCCACAGATTACAGTACTGCTTTACCATCCCTCATGCTTATTAATGCTTCTCCACAGATTACAGTGCTGCCTTACCTTTTCCCATACTCAGTAATGTTACTCCACAGATTACAGTACTGCCTTACCATCCGTCATGCTCATTAATGTTACTCCACAGGTTACAGTACTGCCTTACCTTTCCATATGCTCACTAATGCCACTCCACAGATTACGGTACTGCCTTGCCTTCCCTCATGCTCATTAATGTCACTCCACAAGTTATAGTACTGCCTTACCTTCCTCATGCTCAGTAGTGCTACTCCAAGGTTATAGTACTCCCTTACCTTCTCTCATTATTGCTCAGTAATGCTACTTCACAGGTTACAGTACTGCTTTACCTTCCCTCATGATCAGTAATGCTACTCCACAGGTTATAGTACTACCTTACCTTCCTTCATGCTCAATAATGCTTCTTCACTGCCTTACCTTCCCTAAAGCACAATAATGTTGCCTTACAGGTTACAAAACTGCCTTACCTTCCCTTATGTTGATGCACATGACTGCTAGAGACTTTTTCTTATAGTCGGTAATCAGAGACTGTGTACTAGGTAGTAGTTGGTAGGCAGCCAACGAACAGGGGGGAATGTTACCTGTACTACCCACCTGGGCATCAGGAGGGTTAGTGACATCTGCTTAGTGAGCCAGCACTTTAGTGGTTGTCAAATTACACTCCTTTGACCCTGTTACCAGTCTTTTCTTTCAGCCTTACTGACATGCAGACTACTGGCATTCTTTCCTCAAACATACAATCTCTTTTTGTCATATGTAACACTAGACAGCACTTAACTCATGCAGCTTTTTCTTTGTAATTCTAGATTTTCCTATGGTGAGCAATATGTGTTAGCCCTGCCTTTTGGCAAAATTATAAGAGCAGTAGATAGAAGTAGTAGGTAGGAATATTTAGGCAGGAGCATTAAGTAGTAGTAGTTAGGAGCATCAGATAGAAGTAGTCATTAGGAACATTAGATAGGAGCCTCTGCAGACACTGTGCTAGACTTGCCCTCTACCAGTGGTCTGTTAAGGATGAGGCACTAAAGGCTAAAAAGCAGCACTGGAGTTCTTTAGTTATGGATACTCTGTTGCTATGGCCACCCCTTAGGAAGCTCCAACTGGAACAGGCATCAGAGATATAGATAGACATAGATTGTGAATATTATTGTGTCTGTTGAGGACATTAGTGAAGCATTTGATTTATTAATTAAGAATGTTTCTCTCCCCGGGGAAAGTGACTGCATCAGGAGTTGGCATGGAGGTAGCAGAGCGAACGGGGCAGCTGGCAGGCACCACATGGGGACACTCCCACTCGGGGCTCCTTGCCTCCCTTGCTGTCACTGTCACAACCTTCAACATCTCCAGATTCGCCATCCTGGGTGCCAGATTTGGATGTAAGTCCTTGCCAAGTTTTGTTGATAGGATCCCCAGGAATGAGTGTATGGGTATGGTGTGTGTAAGGGGTTCCTACATGTGTGTGTAGTTACCTGTTTGTACTGTGCACTTGTGAGGCCCCATCTTTTGAACCTTCTCCTTTATCACAACTTTTTAAACATATGTATGCTGTCTGCATCGTGTCCTAAGTCATTTTATTCCAATCACCTACTGCTCATGCTTTAAAAACACTTCTTTACATTCTTTTGTTTTTTGCTTAATCTCTTGTCGTGTCCTCTGGTTGTTCTATCCTTACATCTCTCACATAATTGTTCACTATCCATTTGTCAATCTGTTTTAAAGATTTAAAGGTTATGATCAGGTTACCCCTCACGCTTATTTCCTGCTAGATGATAACCATATTGAGGGCTTCTTACACTTTGTCCCATCCTCATTACTTTACATTTGCTCAGGCTGAATCTCATCAGCCATGTATGAAACCAAGTTTGGAATATGTGTAGGGCACCTCTTAAGTCAATGCAATCATTCTCACTTTCCACTTTCCTTATGACCTTTGCATCATCTGCAAACATATTTAGGTTGGAGTCCACACTTTCTAGCAAGTCATTTACATAGATCCAAAAGAATAATGGTCCCAGAACATAACCCTGTGGTACACCAATAATTACTTCAACCCCACTTTGGAGAAGGCTCTTCTAACATGCATCCTCTCTTGTCTAATGCTTAGGTAATCTTCAATCCATTGAGAGATTTTCCCCTTATTCCTGTCTGGAGATCCAACTTCCTGACCATCCTCCCTTGCAGAACTGTGTCAAATTTTTCTGGCAGTCCAGTTAAATTTGACAGAGTTCTGGAAGTCCAGTTGCAAGCAATCCACCAGTCCTCCCCTTTAGTTTGAGACAGAGCTCTCTTTCTATCAAAAATGTTTATTACACATGATTTCTTCTCCCTTAAGTCATGCTGTCTCTCACTTAGGTTATTATTCCCCTGTAGAAAGTCATCCATTTCCATTCTTTTTTCCAGAATCTTACAGACCATGTTTATGTTTGTTCTTGGCCTCCTTTTCTAGCAGATAGTTATGATGATTCTCTTTTACATTCCCAAGGCACTCTGTTTCTCTCCACTGACATCTTGAACTGTAGTTCAAGAGGGTTATCTAGCGAATCTGCACACATCCTCAGCACATATGATGAAATTTCTTCAAGACAATGATCCTTGCATTGGTCAAGACCTTCCAGTTTTCTGTTAAAAGTCTTTTCTATATATGTGAATGCTTTTTAGAATCTCTTTCCTATTCCATCTCACTTGTTTTGGGGCTATAGTGTCTTCCATTTTGAAACCACTGTTGAACTTGTTAATCAGTTCCTTACATATCTTCCTATCATCCTCTGCAGTTCGTTCCTCTGAATTCATTAGCCTGATTAGCTACTCTTTAGCTTTCCCCTCAATATTCTTTGCAGAGTTTTTCGTTCCTCCTGTCTTATCATGGTAAACTCATTCTTTGCTCTTTATCAAATGTTGGCTGACTGGAGTGTGATCTGTATCTTCGCCACAGCACACCATGAATCTCTTGCTTTTTGACACTTTAGACATCTTTTTTACCATTCTTTTCACTTTCTTACCATTTCCTCTATTTTGAGGGTTAAGGTATCCATGTGCCTACTACATCATTGTAAACTGCACAGAACCTTTCACTACAAAGCTCTGTTTCTTGGTTACTAAACATTTCCTAATCTAAGTTACCATAGAAATGGTTGAGGTTTGTGTATATTCCACCATTATCTCTGCTCCCTTATACCTTATCTCATATCTGCTCTTTTAATGACTTCATATTTCATAGTCAAACCAGCATTACATGATCACTTTTCCATTTGGTGTATCATATACAGTATTCTCATTCTAACAGTATGTATGAAGAGAAGATCTAGCAATGATGTTGTATCCGTCCCTCTCATCCTAGTATGCTTTCTGACACGTTGGTATTGGAAATTTTCCTATATACAATTCAAAAAACATGTCGTGACTTTCCATCTCCTTGATAATCCAAATTTTCCTAGTCTGTCTCTCTGAAACTGAACCTTCCCATTATGAGTACTTTGCCTTCTAAGAAAAGTGAGTGTTTACACATTTAGATACCATCTTCATTATTCCATCAATGTTATCATTGTAAGTTTGGTTTAGATCGTTGCAATATTTTTTGAAAACTATATGATATTAATATTTCAATGGAAATGGATTACAAGAGATGAGTTATTATTAATGCTTATGCACCTGGCCATGGGAAGAAAAATGAAGAAAGGCAAGTGTTTTAGAAGCTGCTGAGTGAGTGTGTCAGCTGTTTTCTTGCAGGTAATAGTAATGGGTGATTCAGATGCAAAAGGGAGTAATATGGCAGTTGAGGTTATAATTGGGGGCATTCAGTACGGTGAAAGGAAATGGTATACAGCTTGTAAAAGGACTGGTGACTGGGAATACCTTGTTAAAAATGAGGCACACACAATATAGGTGGGTGAGTAGGAAAGATGGTAAGTAGGCATTAGTGAATTACATGGTAATTGATAGGTGTGCAAAAGAGAGACTCCTGGATGTGAATGTGCTGAGAAGGGCAGCTGATGGGATGTCTGATCATTACTTGGTCAAGGCATGAGTGAAAATTTGTAAAAGTTTTCAGGAAAGAGGAAATGATATGTGTTAGAAGAGGATGGTGAAAGTAAGTGAGCTTGGAAGAGAGACTTGTGTGGAGAAATGCTAGGAGAGATTGAGTGTAGGATGGCAAAAGGCAATGGTAAATGAAACTACAGGAATGCATGAGGAACTGGAGGTATTTAAGAAATCAGTGCTGTCATGAGCAAGAGAAGGTTGTGGCATGTGGAAGGTGGGAGATGGGGAGGTGAGGAGGGGTAGTAAATGGTGAGATGACTTAAGTAAGGTTGCTATTGAAAAAAAATTTTAAAGATGGTACTTTTTTGGTAGGAGTGCAAGTGATGAGATGTACAGGAGAAAGCAGGAGGAAGTCAAGAACAAGGTGTAGGGACTGAAAAAGGCCAAATGAGAGTTGGCTTGAGTAACAACAAACTTAGGGAGAATAAGATTTCCTGGAAGGAGGTTAATAGTATGATAAAACAGGAGAACAAAGCAATCATTATTCAAGGAAGCAACTGAGGAAGTGGTAACAGGTAGTGATGAGGTGAAAAGAAAACGTGAGTATTTTGAGAGTTTGTTGAATGTGTTTCATCATTTGGTGGCAGATGTAGTGTGATTGGCTCAAGGAGGTAAGTGAAGTCAGTGTCTTGGACAGTTGTTTAGTGAGAAGAGAAAGGGTGGTAAAAGCCTTGAATAAGATGAAATGTGGGAGGAGTGGTTGGTATTGCAGTTTAATTTCCTAAGAAAGGGGATGACTGTTGTTGATTGGTTTGGTAGGATTTTCAGTGTATGTATGGGTCATGGTGATGCGACTGAAGACTGGCAGGAGGCATTTATAGTGCCATTGTGTTAATGCTAGGGGGACAAAGGTGTGCTCAAATTATATAGATATTAGTCTTTTGAGTGTAACTGGTAAGCTGTATGAACAGGTGTTGATTGAGAAGGTAGTTGCATGTGCAGAGCATCAGACTGGGAAGGAACAATGTGGTTTCAGGAGTGGTAGAGATGTGGATCAGGTGTTTGTATGCTTTGAAGAATGTGTGTGAGAAATACTTTAGGAAACAGAAGGATTTGGAGAAAGCATATGATAGGGTTGAATGGGATATTATGTGGAAGACGTTATGAATTTATGATGTAGGAGGAAAGCTATATGAAGCAATGAGGAGTTTTTTATCAAGAATGTAAGGTGTGGATAGAAAGGAGGGTAAGGGGTTACAGGTGAAGGTGGGTCTGTGGCAGGGCTGTGTGATGTCACCATGGCAGTTTAACTTCTTCATGAGGGGGTGAATGCAAGGGTCTTGGAGAGAGGAGTATTTATAAAGTCTGCACCTGGAGGGGAGAGAGAGAGAGAGAGAGGTAAGTCAGTTGTTTTCTGATTATACGGCAATTATGGCAGATTCGAATGTGCAGGTATAGAGACTGATGTCTGAGTTTGGGAGAGTGTGTGAATGGAGAAAGTTGAGAGTAAATGTGAATAAAAGCAATGTTTTTATGTTTAGCAGTGAAAAGAAACAGGTTATTTGTTTACGCAACACTTCAAATATACACATGCACTTTTCCTTATACAGTCCTTGAATTCCAGCTCTTTATCATTGACTGTTAATCCATAAACATGTGAATACATTTCTGTGAGTTTGACATTACCATCTCCTGACCTACTCAGGTGTTACTGATGGGGCTGTTCTTCTCTCACCTCAGTTGGCATCGCCATTTTTTTTTTTTTTTTTATGTATTCTTTGCTTATCTTCCTTCTCTTCTCTTCCTGCATGATGAATACCCAACTAGATTCTGCCTTGTCTATGTTTCTTAGTTTGCCTGAATACCTCATGGCTAAATGACTCTAAGTTGAGCATAACCAGACTGATTGCTCCATTACCTCCCACCACAAAGCCCTGGTTCCTGCCTGCTGAACATTGCCCAATATGTTACCATGAAAATTATTGAGATTTTGGTATATTTGATGATTATACATCCTATTAAGTCTAGCCTACTCTTTTCATGTTCTCATTTACCATCTAATCAAACCAGCTTTACATGATCACTTTTTACAGTTGGTGTAATAGTATATGATACTCAATATCTGGGCCAGTATGTATGGAGATAGGATCAAGCACTGATGGCATATCAATCCCTCAAGCAAGTGTGCTCACTGGCATATTGGTAAAGGTAATTTTCCTGTATACTCTCTTAAAACTTGTGTCTCCATGACTTCCCATCACCACGAGAATTCCAATTTTCCTGGTCTGTCTGTTTACTTTGAAATTCCCCATTATCAGTACTTTACCATCTCTGAGAAGTTAGTGTTGTACTGCTTCATGTAATATCCTGATTTTCTGTCAACTGTGTTTACAGAATACCTTGTTAAAACTGTAATATGTTTTATGTTGGGCAGACCGGTAATGATCTTTAACTTATACTTAAGCAACAAATATAGTAAAAGAACGGACAAAAATCAAATGCTCTGTTTAATCACGTTAGAAATTATGACCATTGCATTGACTGGATTAACGGTAATTCAGTTGTTGACTGTAACTCCTTTACTATGAGAAATACCATTGAATCCCCTATTATTAAATACATGAAGAATTGTAATATTGATATTAGTGAAGGTCTATACAAACTGCATAGTTTTGTCCTGGGCAAAATTTGTGAGCAGTTCCCTTTCCTGTCCACATAATAAGGATTTTATGACAGGCATATTGCCAGACCCGAACACCACCAACCCAAACTCCACCATCCGGTAACGCTTGTTTACCAGTGGTATCTGAGCTACGTCTCTTCCTTGTATATCAATTGTCTGTTCTTCGTCTTCTATCTCATTCTTGTATTTCCCCTGACGATGTGATCATTACACGAAAATTCACTTGTGAACATTGTATTTCATTTTCCTCATGTTTTATGCATATACTAGATCACAGTTGTCTAATGATGTTTTCACTGGTCCCTTTTTCGTATTTGATTATAACCTCTACTCATGATTCCAGTTCATGGGTGGTGTTCCTGCTATTCCAACATAAACACACTTGTTGCATGCCTCAAGGACCTTGAGTCTCCAAAATTTGATGTTATGTGGCTCAAAGTCTGTCTTCCTACTACCACATTTGTCCTATATTTCATCTATTGCTCTCCTAATGCTACAAATTTTATATCTTTCTTCAACTATCTAAACTCCTGCTATGAGACTGTGATATCCTCTCACCCATAGGCTGAGATCTATCTCTTTGGTTGTTGATGGATCAGCCTTAACCCTTTTCTACATCAACAGCATTGTCCCTCAAGTTTCTGTCCTGTCTCTTAAACTTTTTCTCCTCTTTTTCAATGATTTCCTCTCCACAAAAATCCAATGCACTCATACGCTGATGACTCGATACTGCATTCATCCACATCCTTCAATTCTGCTCCCTCTTCTCTCACTTGATTTGCATCTTATCTTGACGCAGCTTTTTTTCAGGAAATTCAGACTTGGACAGGATATCTCAGTAGGGGTACACAAAATCTTGTTGTTTAATTTCTCCAAAACCCAATTTCTATCATCTCTATATTGAAAACTCCTCACAACTCT
>JAUUDZ010149778.1:0-18652 GCA_032361705.1 Panulirus versicolor | reverse complement strand
AAAGAATCTTTACCTATTGAGGACCAGAAGTAAGACATACATCTTTAAAACACTACTGAGCTGCTATGATTTTCTAACACTAATAGAAATAAAAGAATTTTTGTGAAACCCATAAAATGTTGATGGTGAATCATGAACCTTCTAAGAAACTAAATGAAAATGTTTGGATGTACAGGTACTACACATATACATTTGCTACAATAACTCTAATCATGAATATGCACCATTTCCAGCACTGCATAGATTCTTTTCCCATTAATACATAACATGCAAACATGAAATGCACACGACCTGAGGCCTTGATCACCAGCAATCCAGGTGCTTCTTGTGTCTACCATCAATTACCTTCCCAGATATTGTGACTCATATAATTTTCTTTCATAACTGCATCTCAAGTTAGAACACACTTCTTTCTTATACAAGTGTCTATCTGAATTACAAAAAAAATCAACTTCTTATATAAAAAATGAAGTTTAGATTTAACTCATCTAATACTAAAAGCACACTAGATCCCTCCACTTCTGCATCTACATTTATCTATGTTGCCGGGAATTTTAGCACTATTGTAATGATAAATGCTACTCATCCCATACTAACATAATATAGAACACTATCATTACATGTTGTTATGTATGATCCTGCAATGAGTCAGATATCACACTTCTAGATTATAAAAAAGTTTTATACCGAACAAATAATCATGCCCACTTAAAATGCTAAATGACTGTAAATGCAAGAATTACCGATAAAGGGAAAACTGTTTTCTTAGGTCTTTACTGCTAATTCTTTACAATGTTTTTTTCACCCAATATACATATTCTTGCAGGAGGGACGGCTTTAGACTAGCAGCCGGCCACCAGGTTCCATATCAAAAGCTTCTACAAAGATTCACTAACAGCTTTGTGCAGGATCTATAAGGCGCTGCTGGCCGACTATAAGAGTTCACAGTTCTGGAAAGTATTATCACAATGCTCCCTCAGAGGTCCATTGAAGTGTACCTACAACCATAAAATATTCTCATACATGAATCCCAAATATTGGAATGCTGATGAGTATATAAGCTATTTAAGGCTATTTCAAATAACACAAAAACCAAATCATATATTGAAGAAAAGATGTGATTCTTTATGAATGGTTAAAATTTCACACATGAATGCACCTATATATGTAATAATTTCATCAAACATCTAAAGTCACTTTGGCAGCTCTTAGAAAGGCCTGCAAATAAAATACTTAAAATGATCATAAAAATGCACATGCTTAAAATGACGAAGAGCTTTAGTTTTATTGTTGAATATAAAAATATGGTCACTCATTAATGATTATTCCAGTACTTAATTCATTGTGCTAAGCATAAGAAACTAAAGTATCACATGGAGTTTAACTAATGCCAAGGAGGCAACATGGTGTGGTGTAAAGTACAAAGCCTTGTTACACATACAAACCAAATACAAAAAATTGCTAAGAATTCATTTTCACTCTATGTGCAAAGTTAAGTTGAAAACCAGTAGACTCCTTGTTGTGGATGACATTACCCTATCAAGAAACCTGAAGAATAACATGGCATAACATGAAAAACCTAACCAAATATAACAGGAAAGAAAATGGGTTTTATTCAAACTCCCTGTAAAGCCAGGAAGGAAAGCTGGTAAGACTTCAGTTTGTAACTTACTCAAGATTGAATCGGACAAAAAGTATGTAAAATAATGTCTAAATAGCTGAGAAGATTGGTATAACTAGAGCACATAGACAAACATCAGCTCCCACTGGTTGACACACAATATGAATACAACTCTACCATGTTCCTAAGACACTCATCCATTGAAGCACTCTAACGCAAGCTTTAGGATTCAGCAAGCAACAGGTAGCCGTTTTAGTGGTATGGCCCTGAAAGGGAATGGAAGGGTAAGGTGGCAAGTACGTCCTCTCTAAGCTTTGGGAAAACACTAACTTACAATCCATTTCATATGTATGATAATAAAGTAACCTTAGGATAGTTCAGTTAATATAAAGATGGCTCAGCTAATAATCAAATGAAAAAGGAATTTACAGTAAGTGTGGAACACCTCACATATCTTTCTTTCTAAGTTTTAAGATCTCTCATGTATACGACTAAGCAATTAAAATGTATTTGCTCCTCTCTAAAATACTTCAATAACAGATACATAATAACCTTGGTTAAATGGAGCCTCCTGGCAATTTTGACACAAGAGACTAAGGAACATATATTTGTGTTTTTGAACAGTACATCTAAAGTTGAAAACAATACAGCATTCTGTATGGTAAAGTAAGAGATTGTCCTAAACTGGTAGTAAACAAAAAAGCCAGGTTATATGATTTTAAAGAAATGAATTTCAACAAATACATCAGGGAACAAAGGCTTCATCATTTCATAAGCAAAATAAATTCTGTGCTTCCTATTCAAGGGTTAGAGTTAACTGGTCATAACAATATGAATATACACAGTACCTGGAGAAAGGAACCTTATCCAATCATTAAGATATTTTGTAAAATATCATGAGCAGTTACTGATCTCACAGGGCAGAGACAATGTAGCAACTGTGGTATCTTCAATGTGAATCCATGAATCCCAATAAAAGAAAACTCTGATGAACGTTAAAAGCAAGATACAAAGATAAAGTGACATCCATTGCAAATATGACATACAAAACAAGCTCATGCCATTAGTCGAACAATGTCGCTGTTCTGCTAGATGCAACTGACATGGACTGTTAACTTTTTTAATTTCATTAATTTCATTAAATTAAATTTCATTGTGCTCCTGAAGATTTGAAATATTACAAGTCATTTTGTTACTTGGAACTAATTCATGTGTGGCTGAGCTAGAGATAAGAGGTCTAAGGTATGTGAAAACAAGAATGTTATGGAAGCTTAGGTGAGCTCAAAGCAAAATTGATGATATTTGATTAGTCCTATGCATAAATCTTGCTTTTAGGTTCTTCTTCTTTCTTACAGATAATAGTGTGTCAAATATGACTGCCAAGTGACCAAGAACTGGTTATTCGAGTTTTGTTATGAGCATAACTCCATCTTCTCGTATACTTACAACTCTGCATTGCTAGTGTTTGTGGTGCACTAGACTGTATTTGCTAAATTCATGCTAAATGAAGCTCTGTTTTGATGCACAGAAAATATCAAACAAAGCTATTAGCAATGGTATTCACTTTTTCACACCTGTCATCTAAACCTTTTCACCATTGCTAAAATCTGTATCAATTTCCTTTATACTTCCATCATTTACTGAACACTTGGGATAATATACCACACAATAAATGCATGAGGAAGTACCAGGAGAGATTGAGTGTACAATGGCAAAATGTGAGAGCAAATGACATGAGGGGAGTGGGTGAGGAATGGGATATACTTAGGGAAGCAGTGATGGCTTGCCCAAAAGATGCATGTGGCATGAGAAAGGTGGGAGGTGGGCAATCTAGAAATGGTGGTGAGAGGTGGGATGAAGAAGGTTGTTAATGAAAGAGAAAAGAGATGCAATTGGATTATATTTGCAGGGAAGTAGTGCAAATGAGTGGGAGATGTATAAAAGAAAGTGGCAAAGGTCAAGAGAAAGGTGCAAGAGTTGAAAAAGAGGGCAAATGAGAATTAGGGTGAGAGAGTATCATTGAATTTTAGGGAAAATAAAATGATGTTTTGGAAGGATGTAAATAATGTGCATAAGACAAGAGAACAAATGGGAACATTGGTGAAGGGGGCAAGTGGGGAGGTGATAACAAGTAGTGATGAAGTGAGGAGATACAGTGAGTATTGTGAAGGCTTGTTGAATGTGTTTGAAGATAGAGTGGCAGATATAGGATGTTTTGGTTGGGGTGGTGTGTGAAGTGAGAGGGTTAGGGAGAATGGTTTGGTGAAGAGAGAAGAGGGAGTGAAAGCTTTGCAGATGAAAGCTGGCAAGGTGGCGGGTTTGGATGGTATTGCAGTGGAATTCATTAAAATAGGTGACTGTGTTGTTGACTGGTTGGTAAGGACATTCACTGTATGTATGGATGTGCCTGAGGATTGGCAGAATGCATGCATAGTGCCACTGTACAAAGGCAAAGGGGATAAAGGTCAGTATTCAAACTACAGAGACATAAGTTTGTTGAGTATTCCTAGGAAATTATATGGGAGGGTATTAACTGAGAGGGTGAAGGCATGTACAGACCATCAGATTGGGAAAGAGAAGCATGGTTTACGAAGTGTAAGAGGACGTGTGGATCAGGTGTGTGCTCTGAAGAATGTGTGAGAAATACTTAGAAAAACAGATGGATTTGTATGTAACATTTATGGATCTAGAGAAGGCATATAATAGGGTTGATGGAGATACTTTGAGGAAGGTTTTAAGAGTATATGGAGTGGGAGGTAAGTTGCTAGAAGTAGTGAAAAGTTTTTACCAAGGATGTAAGGCATGGGTACAAGTAGGAAGAGAGGAAAGTGATTGGTTCCCACTGAATGCCAGTTTGTGGCATGGTTGTGTGATGTCCCTATGGTTGTTTAATGTGTTTATGGATGGGGTGGTTAGGGAGGTAAATGCAAGAGTTTTGAAGGGAGGGGCAACTATGCAGTCTGCTTTTGGTGAGAGGGCCTAGTAAGTGAGCCAGTTGTTGTTCACCGATGATACATGCCTGGTAGCTGATTCGAGAGAGGAACTGCAGAGGTTGGTGACTGAGTTTGGAAAAGTGTGTGAAAGGAAAAAGTAGAGAGTAGATGTGAATAAGAGCAAGGTTGTTAGGTACAGTAGGGTTAAACATGTTAATTAAGATGTAAGTTTGAAAGGAGAAAAATTGGAGGAAGTGAAGTCTTTTAGATATCTGGGAATGGACTTAGCAGCGAATGGAACCATGGAAGCAGAAGTGAGTCACAGGGTGGGGAAGGGGGGTGAAGGTCCTGGGGACAATGAAGAAAGTGTGGAAGGAGAGAAAATTATCTCGGAGAGCAAAAATGGGTATGTTATTTGGTTGCAAGGCACGGGCTATAGATAGGGTTGTCTGGAGGAGGGAGGATGTGTTGGAAATGAAATGTTTGAGGACAGCATGTGGTGTGAGGTGGTCTGATCAGGTAAGTAATGTAAGGGTAAGAGAGATAGTTGGAAATAAAAAGAGTGTGGTTGAGAGAGCAGAAGAGGGTGTGTTGAAATGGTCTGGACATATGGAGAGAGTGAGTGAGGAAAGATTGACAAAGAGGATATATGTGACCCGGGTAGAGGGAAGGAGAAGCGGGAGACCAAATTAGAGGTGGAAGGATGGGGTGAAAAAGATTTTGAGCGATCGGGGCCTGAACACACAGGAGCATGAGAGGCTTGCAAGGAATAGAGTGAATTGGAACGATGTGTTACACTAGGGTCGATGTGCTGTCAATGGACTGAGCTAGGACATGTGAAGAGGCTGGGGTAAACCATGAAAAGGTCTGTGGGGCCTGGATGTGGATGGGAGCTGGTGCATTACACATGACAGATAGAGACTGAGTTTGAGTGAATGTGGCCTTTTTTGTCTGTTTTCCTGGTACTACATCGCTGAAGCACAGGATAGTGGTGTTGTTTTCTTGAGGGGCGGGTAGCAACAGGAATGGATGAAGGCAAGCAAGTATGAATATTTACATGTGTATGTATGTATATGTTTGTGTATGTGTATGTATATGTTGATACGTATATGTATGTATATGTGTGTATGTGGGCATTTATATATATATATGGGAATGAATAAAGGCAGACAGTATGAATTATGTACATGTGTATATATGTATATGTCTGTGTGCGTATATATATGTATACGTTGAGATGTATAGGTATGTATATTTGCGTGTGTGGTCGTGTACGTATATACATGTGTATGTGGGTGGATTGGGCCATTCTTTTGTCTGTTTCCTTGTGCTACCTCGCTAATGCGGGAGACAGCAACAAAGCAAATAAGAAAATAAATAAATAAACATTAACTATAGACTGGGTAACAATCTCATGCATATGAAATGTACTAGGTACTAAATCTCCAGCACCCAACTCATCTTTGACAGTACCTTCATTTATACTCAATTCTCGTGTTGTAGGTGTCAGGCCTTTTGTTAGGCTTCACAGAAGTGAAGATTATTCTGACTTCTGTTTTCTCATGACACCTGGTCATTTATTCTTGATGATTGCAGTGACATGATAGGTCAGATGTACAAAATTGAATAGATTCTGCAGAAATGAATTCATGCATTTGAAAAGCAAAAAGTTCTCTTAAGTTTCTGTGTGGTGCTTTTGAGTTATGTTAATTCTTACAGGAATCTTTGATCTCCCTGACTTTGATTTTTGATCTTACACTGAAAGGAGCTGGAGGGAATGGTGGGAGGGTGCCTTCCATTTTACTGTCTTGTCCCCATCACAAATAAGATTAAGGCCAAGGATTCTACAGTTGTCTTCCTGCAGATAACTTTGTCATGGACCATCAGGTCTCCTTTTATCTGTCTTACCCAACTAACACATAATTAAATTGTTTCATCCCATACAGGAGCTAGGTATCCACTCAGAAGCAGATGTGCTACAACTTCTACGCATAGCCCGACGCAACGTTATCCACCGTCCCCAAAGGTATCTGGAGAATTAAACATTAAAGCATTTTATGTCATGAACTTCAAACTCTGATTTATATAAAGTCATGGTAGTACATACATATAAGTGATGCCTGTAAGACAGAAAGTTTTTTAAAAATGAGTCTAAGCATAAGTACTTTGTCCACAAACAAGGTAGGTAGTAGTTGGTAGGCAGTCAATAACAAGGGAGATATATTACCATACTACCCGTTTAGGTATCAGGAAGGTTTCTGATGGCTGAGTAATGAGCCAGTACTTCATTGGTTGTCAATTTGCACTCCTCTGACCCAGGTAGCTGTCCTTTCTTTCTGCCTAATCCACAGTGGACTACTGTCATTCTGTCCACAAATTTATAATCACTCCTCATCATACATAACACTTGACAACACTTAACTTACACAGCTCATTTTTCGTAACTCAAGATTTTCCTGTGATGAGCATTATGCGCTAGCCCTGCTTTTTGGCAAAATGGTAGGAGCAGTAGATAGAAGTAGCTGGCAGCAATATTTAGGCAGGGGCACTAGGTAGACGTAATAAGTAGGATAATTAGGCAGGAACATTTGGTTGAAATAGTCGGTAAGAACATTAGGTAGTAGCCTCTGCAAATGCTGCACTAGAGTTGCCCTCTGCCACTGGCCTGTTAAGGGTGAGGCACTAAAGGCTAAGAAGTGGCACTTGAGTTCACCAGTTATGGAGACCATATTACCATGGCCACTCCCTAGAGGGAGTTCCAGGTGGGAACAGGAATCAGAGATATAGATTTGATAGTTAGATAGATCCACAAGCATACAATCTCTCCTTGTCATACATAACATTTGACAACCCTTAACTCACACAGCTCATTCTTCATAACTTGATTTTCCTTTGGTGAGAACTTTGCACTAGCCCTGCCTTTTGGCAAAATTGTAGGTAGGAACATTTGGTAGAAACATTAGGTAGAAGTAGTTAGTAGGAACATTAGGCTGGTGCATTTGATAGTAGTAGTCAGTTGGAACATTAAGTAGGAGCCTCTGCAAACTCTGTGCTAGAGTTGCCTTCTGCCTGTGGCCTGTGACCTGTTAAGGGTGAGGCATTACAGGCAAAGAAGCAGCACTGGAGTTCACAGGTTATGAAGACTCTGTTCCCATGGTCACTTGAGGGTGTTCCAGTTGGGAACAGACATCATATAGACAAATATATAGATGATAACCATCCTATGATTTTGAGTATTCTTCGTACATTCACTGATTTATCTTATAATGATTTTTAATGTCTACATAAGCAGCCCTGATGATTTTGAGGTATTCCTCTATCCTACAAATTTTAAAGTTAATATATATGCAGATATGTTAGGCAACAAGGGAATTTGGTTGTCATAAAAAATGTTTTGAGCTCAGCAAAGTACAGTGACAATGCAGTCTTTGTTGAAGGGAAAAATGAGATATAGAATATCTGGGGATAGGGAAGAAAGAATACTTCCCACACATTCCTCTCATGTTGTAGAAGGCGACTAAAGGGGACAGGCGTGGGGGGCTAGAAACCCTCCCCTCCTTGTATTTTAACTTTCTAAAAGGGGAACAGAAGAAGGAGTCATGTGGGGAGTGCTCATCCTCCTTGAAGGCTCAGACTGGGGTGTCTAGATGTGTGTGGATGTAACCAAGATGAGAAGAGATGAGAGGTTGTATGTTTGAGGATAGAAACCCGGATGTTCTAGCTCTGAGTGGAACAAAGCTCAAGGGTAAAAAGTAAGAATGGTTTGGAAATGTCTAAGGAGTAAAGTCAGGTGTTTGTAACAGGACAAGAGTTAATGAAGGAGTAGCACTACTCCTGAAGCAGGAGTTGTTGGAGTGAATGATAGAGTGTAAGGAAGTAAATTCTGGATTGATGTGGGTAGAATTGAAAGTGAATGGCAAGAGATGGGTGGTTATTAGTGCTATGCACCTGACCATGAGAAGAAAGATCATGAGAGGCAAGTGCTTTGGGAGAAACCGAGTGAGTACGTCAGCACTTTTGATGTAAGAGACCCGGTATTAGTGATGGTTAATTTAGATGCCAAGGTAAGCAATGTGCCTGTTGAAGGTATGATTGGGGCACATGGGGTATTTTGTGTGTATGAATGGAAATGAACAGCTTGTGGAGCTGTGTGCCAGAAAAGGACTGGTGATTGGGAACGCCTGTTTAAAAGAAGGGATATACACGAGTATACATAAGTGAGTAGGAGAGGTCCGCAGGCATGATTGGATTATATATTGATTGAGAGGCATATAAAGTGAGACTTTTGGATGTAAATGAGCTTAGAATGGCAGCTGGTGGAATATCTAATCACTGTCTTATGGAGGGAAGGATGAAAATTTGTGGAGGTTTTTGAAAAAGAGGAAACTGTTGGAGAGAAGAGAGTGGTGCGAGTAAGTGAGCTTGGAAAAGAGAAATGTGTGCAGAAATAATGGGAGAGATTGAGTGCAGAATAGCAAAAGGTGAAAGTGAATGAAGCAGGGGTAGTGGGTGAGGAATGTTAGCTATTTAGGGAAGTAACGATGGCATGTGCAAGAGATGTATGTGGCATGCGAAAGGTGGGACGTGGCAAATTAGGAAGGGTAGTGAGCAGTAGGATGAAGTAAAGTTGCAAATGAAAGAGAAAAGAGAGGTGTTTGGGTGGTCCCTACAGGGAAGGAGTGCAAATGAGTGGAAGATATATAAGAGAAAGTGGCAAGAGGTCAAGAGGAAGGTGCAGGGGTTGAAAATGAAGGCAAATGAGAGTTGGGGTGGGCAAGAAACAGTAAACTTTAGGGAGAATAAGATGATGTTTTGAAAGGAAGTAGATAATGTGCAAAAGACAAAAGGACCAATGGGAACATTGGTGAAGACAGCAAAAGGGGAAGTGAAAACAGGTAGTGATGAAGAGAGGAGATGAAGTGAGTATCTTTAAGGACTGTTTGATGATAGATTGGCAGATGTATGGTGTTTGGATCAGGGTGGTATGGGAAGTGAGAGTCATGGAAAGTATTTGGTGAAGAGAGAAGGTGAGTGGCTCGTATTGCTGTTGGATATATTAAGAAAGGGGATGATATTGTGCATGATTGGTTGGTAAGGATTTTCATTGTATGCATGGATCATGTTGAGGTGCCCAAAGGTTGGTGGAATGCATGTATAAAGCCTTAGTATAAATGCAAGAGATAAATGCAAGAGTGTACCTGGTAAGTTGTATGGGAGGTTAGTGATTGAGAGGGTGAAGACATGTACAGAGCACCAGACTGGGGAGTAGCAGCCTGGTTTCAGAAGCGGTAAAGGAGGTGTGGATCAGGTCTTTACTTTAAAGATGTGTGGGAGAAATACCGAGAGAAACAAATAGGTTTGTAAGTTGCATTTATGGATCTGGAGAATACATATGACAGGGTTGATAGAGATGCTTTGTGGAAGGTCTTAAGAATATACAGTGTGGGAGGAAAGCTGCTAGAAGCATTGAGAAGTTTTTATCAAGGTCATAAGACTTGTGTACTAGTAGGAAGAGAGGAGAGTGAATGTTTACAGTGAATGTTTATTGATGTGTTGGTGAGGGAGGTAGTCAGAGTCTTGGAGAGAGGGGCGTTTATGCAGTCTGTGGGGATGAGAGAGCCTGGGAACTTGAGTCACTTGTTTGCTAATGATACAGCACTAGTGGCAGATCGTAGTTAGAAACTGCAGAAGGTGGTGACTGAGTTTGGAATATAGTGTGACAGGAGAAAATTGAGAATGAATATGAATAAAAACAAGGTTTTTAGGTTCAGCATGAGTTTGAATGGAGAAAAATTTGGAAGTATAGTGTTTTAGATAACTGGGGAGCGACATGGCAGCAAATGGAACCATGGGAGTGGAAAGAAGTGAGTCGCAGGGTGGCTGAGGAAGCAAAGGTTCTGGGATCACTGAAGAATGTGTGGAAAAAGATGATATTTGGAGGGGCAAAAATAGATATGTTTGAAGGAATAGTAATCCCAATAATATTATATGGATGTGAGGAGGTTGTGTGGAAGGTGGATGTGTTGGAGATGAAATGTGTGAGGACAATTTGTAGTATAAGATGATTTGATTAAGTAATGAAAGGGTAAGAGAGATGTGTGGCAATAAAAAGTGTGGGTAAGAGAGCAGAAGAGGGTGTGCTGAAATGGTTTGGACATATGAAGAGGATGAGTGAGGAGAGGTTGACAAAGAGGATATATGTATCAAAAGTGTTGGAATGAACAAGAACAGGAAGACCAAACTGGATATGAATAGATGGACTGAAAATGATTTTGAGTAATTGAGGTCTGAACATGCAGGAGGGTGAAAGGAAGCATAGGATAGAGTGAATTGAAACAATTTGGCATCGTGGGGTTGACATGCTGTCAGTGGACTGAAACAGGGTATGTGAAGCATCTGGGATAAACTGTGGAAAGGTCTGTGGGGGCTTGGTTGTGATAGGGAGCTGTGGTTTCACTGCTTTACAAATGACAGCCAGAGAATTGATGTGAGCAGATGCGGCCTTTCTTTGTCAGTTCTCTGCACTATCTTTCTAATATGGGAAATGGTGATCAGGTGTGAAAAAGTATGAAAAAAGAATATGAAAATATGAATTGTATACATTATCATACTTGGTGAACATCTATGCACCTGACATTATGAGGACTTGCCCAGCCACTTCCTTATCATCATGACTTCTTTAGCCACTTGGTAGATCACAGCAAGGATTCTGAGTACTTCCTTGTGTATCTTTGTATAATGTCCCATAACTATCACCATCACAAATATCTGCATGAAAGTCATATAGCTCCAGTAAATCTTGGATCTCACAGGCTATCAAAAAGATGATAATTTCCCTAGCTGAACCTGGTGAGTTACTCAGTGAATAATGGTTCTACTGGCATGAGATGAGCAAATTCAGGTTTAGAATTTGAGAGGAGCAACAGGTTTCTAAATTGATTGGGTCATCGTTTTTTATTTTTCATAACCATCCAGTAGCATAAATAGCACACCAAAATTTTTCTCTGAGGTAGCTTGTGAAATGGATCATAAAATAATTCTGTAATCTGATTTTTTAAGTGTATTTCATTAATTGCCAGTTAGAGCTGTGGTATGACTGTTTTTGTTGGGAAGGATGTAATGAATCTCTAAATCAAATTGTATGGTGCATGAACCTGACAGAAGTGAATCATTTGTATAAGGAAAAATCTCTTTGTACTTTATCTCTTAAACATTAGGCTGAGGAAACTAGAAAATATGGTGTACTATGAGACACCCATATATTTGATAATTGGCACTAGTTCTTTAAGTAAGGCTGCTGCTGTATGGGTATCACCAAAGAGAAAAATTATAATGAGCAGCTGATGAATGTGCCATCATTCATAAACATTCTTCTTTTGATATTCTTTTCTATGTCACTGAAAATAAATCAATATATTAAGTCAACCTCTAACTAACATGAATGCCTGTTGTTCTTTCAGTGTAACTGAAGCTACCTCCGAGATTAAAAATCAGAGACGAAAGCTTCTTCCTCTTGTGGTGTCCCAGGAATCTGATGACCACGTTAGCTCTATATCATCCACGGTAGATCATCATGGTTTCTTTATTCATCCATAGTCACTGAACTGTCATTGTGCAGCAGTAGTGTTCCTTAGCTAATCTGCATATTTTACTCAGTTTTGTACTCGTATTGCTGAATTATAAGAAATCATATTTTATTTCATATATTGCTCTTTTGTTAATGAGATTCATATTCTTCACGTAAGAGTAATAAAGGTTTTTGTATCTTTTCAGTTACCTCCAGAGCTTGTAATTGTTCTGAAACAAATGATAAACCCTGAAACAATGCAAAAGATGATTAATTCAGTTGACTCTTTTGGAGAAAATGTGGAAAGTCGGAATTCAGAAGATTTAGTCTTTATGCCTTCAGATATCCCAGTTCAGCAGTATCACAACCAGAAGAAGTCTTCTGGTGTATTGAATAAACAAGAAGAGGGTTGTAAGGAGGCAAATCTGTTCCAGGATATACCAAAGAGATTACAGACATTTGATGCACTTGGTTCTCCATATGAATGCCTTGATAATAAGTCCCCAGAACTACAAGGAAATAGGAAGATAATTTCTGATGAGGGCTCAGTGTGTGGTACATCAAATAAACGAACATTAGCAGATGACTCTAACATTGTTGTAGCCAAAAAGTTCAATTATGATAATGAATCTTATCAGACCGGTTCCTTTCAAACCCAGCAGTACAACTCTATCATATCCCCTCATCAGTGTCCCCCTACCTCACCATTGCACAGAGAAGATGAAAATTTCCCGTCAGATCCTGGCCATTACCATGACAGCACTAGCTTCACTCTTCCAAAAAATCTTAAAAATTGTGTCTCTGGTTGCTATCAGCAGAGAAATGATCACATAATTTCTTTAGGAAGCCATGAGCAGACAAGAAATGTTGATACGTTATTAGAAGGTTACAGCCATGATAAAAGTAGGGATATACATATGCCAGTAAACCGTGACCAGAATAGGAATAGAGTTTCGCCATCACCAAAAACCTACAACCAGACTATAAGGGTGAATATGCAGTCACCAAGAACATATGACCAGAGTGTAAGGCCGGATATAACTTCACCTTTGAATTATGACCATATTTTGAGTGGGAATATAACATCTACAGACCACTGTGAGCTTGGAAAAAGTCCACCTATAATCTCTGATAGCAATCAGCAAACTAGAATTGGAAATATGCCCTCAAGCAGCATTGTGCAGAATAGATATGGAATAAGTATACCTTCTCCAGGTAACTATCCACAGTGTAGTGGTAGCACAGGCAACTTTGAACAAAATAGAATGAACATGACATTTTCAGGCAGTCGCAAACAGAATGAAAGTTATCTGATAAATGTTCCAGGGAGTCAGCAAAAATATAGTAGTAATGTTATATCTCCAAGTTGTAATTACCAACCAGTGGAAGGCAATACCATAACCTCAACACAGGATCATTCACCTTCATTTTCTCAAAATCAGTTCCTCCCTCAGTATTCTCAGACCTCTAGAGTACAGTCCAGTCAACACCCACATCAGTATCAACAACAGCTAGTAATAGAGCGTCCTCTAAGCAACACTAGTTTGAAACATGATCTCAGATTATCTTCAGCCCCAGAATTTGATATAAAGTTGCAAAGACAACAGACTGTGTATAATGTTGGTGAATCTGAAACTAGCCATACAAGTTCTCTTGTAAACTCAAGCCAGTGTCTTCCATTTGGTACCACAGGTATTTCAGGTATGTAACTAATACACTCTTCAGTGTGGCATTGAAATGTTAACCATATAGTTGAGTGTGCTGCAGTTGATTAGATACACTATCATTTAGATAATTCTAGATAAATGTAGAATAATCTGTCATTTAGATGCTTCTAGATAAATGCACAATAATTTTATGAAGAATACATACTTAATCAATAATATTTAGAATACATGCATCACATTATTTGCTCCAGAAAATAGCTAATGACTTTATTACAGAAATTGAAGGAGGTTTATACAGATACCCAGCCACTTCAGCAGCATTGGAGAGTGGTTTATCTGTACAGTGTAGTGCCAACTTTCAGTTAGATTCTACACATCTTAATTCAGGTAGGAAGAAATTATTCAACTACCAGTGTGTTGATGAAAATATCAGTTTTTAATATTTTGTTAGTATGTTAATTTGATAGTTCTGATATGTTTTTCTTGATTAGAGTCAGTGATAAAGGTTGATTCTTCAGAGAATCAGTTTACATAAGTTTACATTTTTTAAATGAGAAATACTTACTTTTTATGTTCTTTTCCTCAGTTTTACTATTTTCTTGTTTTTTTTCTGTTGACGTTCTGTATCTTGACTCTCAATAGTTTTTGAGTTTGTTATTTGAAAAATTAATACTAATTAACTTTGTGAGACATTTGTTCAAAAATTGAATCCCTGATTGTTCTGTTGTAAACCTCAAAGTATTTCATCCTTTCAAGGAACGTGGCAAGTAATTGTAAACCATTGATTGAGAACTAGTTACAGGACACTTAAAGTTGATATTTTCTTCATTCTTTATCTATGACTAGTATCTATTTCTAGCCAAAGCAACTACACCTGATGCAGAAAGTATTCTACTTTGATAGAGTATCAGCATATTCTACTGATTTTATTCCATAAACTGTTTGATGACAGCCACCAAAAGCAAAAGAAATGGGTTTTTTATCTATCTATCGATACAGTGTCCAAATAAAACATTGTCCTTCCCATTATTTTCATTGGTGAAACACAGTTGATGTTTATTGTGGATATAAGCATATGATGCTCATAAGGTGAAATCATCGTACATCATATGTGTGCTTAAGGTATCATTAAAGAAAGATTTTTTCTCTGCTCTTTCTGGATGCCATATCATTTTAGAAATTTCACTTTTAGGCATTGTATTTCTTCCACCTTAGCTTCAAGATGGTTGGCTTAGAACTAAGGAGGAGAAAGTCCTAATTCACAAAGGGAAGCAAGAAAATGTGAGTACACATGAGATTTCTAGGTGCGCTGGGCACTCAAAACACACAATCAGGCAGCTGCTTCCTGCAACACTTTTTCAGTGCCTCACATTATGGAGGAGGTAAAGATGCTATGGACCCAAAACATGGACTTAGAATACTTCAGAAACCTTGCCAGTTCCATGCCGAGATATTTGCAGATTGATAATCAAGGCCAAAGGAGATATAACAAAGTATTAAAAAGCATGTGTTATATCGCCTTTGGAATTACGTAGGGGGATGGACAAGGTTTTTTTGTGGACAGTGTATTTCTTACACCTATTCCCTCTAGGAACCCCCATAATGGGGATGGCCATAGCAAAAGAGTCTCTATGTATCCCTGTCCTTTGTGCCTCCCTTACATACACTATTCCACATATTCTTCCCCCATTTCTCTCTCTCCATTACTTTTCCACCTTATTTCTCCATATCACAGGTGATCTTCCTCTCATACCAAGCTCTTTGATTGTAGTGTCATACACTCTTGTAACTCTCCATTTGCATTCTTTCCACATGTGCACACCACATCAAAGTATAACATTTGATCCTCTCTACCAATCCACAATTCTTTCCCTTTGGATTCCTTGCCCAACTGAATCTCTCATACACCACCTCATTATTTCCTTTACTCCATGTTGTCATACCACATACTTATCTCAAATAACTCATTTCCACAACCTCTGTGACTCATCCCATGTCCTTGTTTTGGCTGCATAGGTCAGGGTTGGGAGTACTATGCTGTCCTCTAATCCTTTTTTTCGTTTCCATACTTACACCTCTACCCTTCATGATACTATCCAATGGGATCCAGTAACTCTTCCACCTTCCACTGCTCTCTTCCTTATCTCTCCTCGCAAAATATATACTTTCACTGTTTCCTTTCATATGCTATTACTTTACATTTACATACTTTCAAATGCCTATGCTTACACAAATCATAAAACACACTAACAACCTTCTGCAGCTCCTCTTAGCTCTTGGCAAACTACATAGTATCTTCTGCAAACTGGCTTGTCACCAGCCACCATATCCCATCACAACACTCCATCTGTGCACCCCTTCTCTCTTGTTTTGGTTTCATTTTTTCTTTTTACTCCATCCATGTATATGTTACAAAGCTATGGTGACATCATACAGCCCTGCCTCTTACCCATATATATACCAAAACATGCACATATCTAGAAGGCTTTCACACCATCCAACATTTGTCTTCCTACCCTATATATCATTAACATATCCCATAAAGCACTCCACTCAACTCTTTCATACATTTTATCCAGATCTATAAAAGCTACGCAGTGCCTCATACCTTTCACTAGATATTTTCTATAGTCATTCTCACTGCAAAAAAGATACAAAGATTTTAGAACATTTATGTAATGCAAGCATTGTAATGTAATGTAAGCAAAAAACACAGCAAGTGAATTAGTCTCCCCACACAAAATTGATAATTTTCTTTTAGTCAAAGGTCTTCAAAAGAGCAAGAGAATAAAACCCAAAGTATATTTCAATGTTCGGAGATTAGAATTTAGATTTCCATATTTGATGAATCATCTTATTTCATTGTAATATCCCACTGTGTATCGACCTTTCCAGAAACATCTCTTGGTCATTGTC
This sequence comes from Panulirus versicolor, assembly GCA_032361705.1. Lineage (NCBI taxonomy): Eukaryota > Metazoa > Arthropoda > Malacostraca > Decapoda > Palinuridae > Panulirus > Panulirus versicolor. The sequence continues at coordinate 1,948 of JAUUDZ010149778.1, read as the reverse complement.
AGCCATCAAGTGTAAATCCATTACAAGACCACTCAATTACAAAGGATGTTAGCAGGCAGATCCTCTCCAGTAGACAGTTTCAACATTGTCAGCCACAGAGCCAGCAAGGAGGTAAATCATTATGACTGTAGAGAGTGTGAGGTGCAGTATAACTTCTGTTATCTGTAATTTGAGACAGTGAAATGTTCAAAACAACACATGTTTTTTCAGTTTTGGAATTTGGTTAATTACCTCTTTACCAAAGAAAGAATTGAAAAATCGAAAAAGTAATCGCATGTGCACCGCACCACAGGGTTTATTGTACGTGCCACCTAGTATTTATGGCACTGGTGACTATTTACTGTTTCCCATGTGCTTTCTGGGATGGTGTTGTGTGCTGGTCTTGCTCATTGTATATTTTGTGCACCCTGCATTACTACTGTGGACAATATCCCCTTTCCAGTGTCACCAGCAGTTGCCTGACAGCTCCTTGAAGCTAAATATGTCTTCCATGAAATACAATAGGGAACATTTTAAGCCTCAAAAAATGATGAGTTGTGCAGGAGGCTGACTGAGTCAAAGACAGCACTTATGAAGGATTTAAATGTCAGCATGGTGACTATCATGAAATCATCAAGCAGTAAAAGAAGATTGCTGCATATGGTAGTGCTTATATTTCATATATATATAAATGATTTCACTGTTATGTGAGGAACATACTTCTACCAGGCCTTCTTCTCCAGTCAAAATTTGCTATTATGTTGGTCTATGTGGTAGAAGTTAGAGTTGACAGGGAAAGCAAGCGTGGGTCCTGGATGGAATGCACCATGCTTCTGCTAGTGGGTCAGTCTCACAGTTACCTCCATTGCGAGTGGATCTGTGCTTCTTGTGCAATTTTGGTATACCTCCTAGTATGATTTTCCTGCAACCTCAAAATTTGTGTTTGTTAATATGGCGTCCAGATATCCAGCAACATCTTTTCATACCCCAGTACCAGCAGTTAATTGGAAAAGAACCTCTCATACCTTAGGAAGCTAGAAATCTTATTACATGCCAATGCTCGTGAGGGAGCAACAGCACGTTAGAAAGCACGCCAAAACTTTACCGTGGGTTGGCAGATGGAGTTAGCATGGGTCCTTGGTGGAGCACACTACAGTCCCACCAGCAGGTCAGTCTTGCAGATACCACCATTGTGTGCAGATTTGTGCTACTTGTGTGATTTGGATATGCCTGCTAATTTGATTTTCCTGCAACCTACTCTGTTTGTGTTTGTTAATATGGCATCCAAACATCCAGCCACATCTTGTTCACCAGAATCAGCAGTTAAGTGGAGGAGAATCTCTCTGACCTCAGAAATGAAGCTAGAAATCGTACGACACACTAATGCTAGTGAGGGAGCATCAGCACTTGGGTATGCTTACAACCTAGGTGAAAATCCAGTCCACGGTATAAAGGAAAATGCAAAAAAAATTCAGAGTGCTGTGGTCCACTCCACTTTGCTGTTTGCTGAGGTAACCACTAGGGCTAGAAATCCATTAATGAAGAAGATAGAGAAAATGCGCTCATTATGCACAGAGTATGAAACGAGAAAGAAAAGCAACCTTAGTAACCTTCAGTTCAGGTATAAAGCTCTGAAAATGCATGAGCATTTATGTAAAGAAGATATTGTTGCTGAACCACAGTCATTTCAAGCAAGTAAATGATGACTAGATAAGTTTATTCTACATCAAAAGCTACATAACGTGAAGGTAACAAGAGATTCCACCAGATCTGACCCTGAAGCTGCTGCACACATCCCATTTTTCTCTGAATGCTTATTGGTGCGACATATGGTGTTTCTATTTGTGAGAATTTTTCGGAAACATCCCCCACATAAAGTGAGTTATGGACAGTCAATCTACAGTCAACTTAGCTGTTCAGTCTTTCTTAGGGTTTGGTTGATAAAATGGGTACCTGGCTTAGGCTAGGG
>JAUUDZ010149667.1:0-18654 GCA_032361705.1 Panulirus versicolor | reverse complement strand
CGCCCACCCCCCCCCCCCCACTCTCTCTCTCTCTCTCTCTCTCCCCATGTTCGTGCATGTATTTCTGTACATTTGGAAACTTTAAAAATATTGCTTCCTATTCGAAGGGTGATAATGATAGAGGGTTGCTCTTTCTACAATAGTATGACCAACTAATGAGAAACTTGTTTACAGTTTACATAATCCTCGTAGTTGTAATACTTTTCATCTTGATCATCCATAATGAGCGACTATATACCTGTTTTCGCAGTGACCAACACACTGCAACAACCTTATCACGACACTACAGTAGTTATTGTATTGTTGTTGCACCTGTGCATTTGTCCAACAACTTTTGCAGTGCCTCATACCCCAAATAAGCTTCCTAGACTGTCAATTACAAGCTCATCATTAAGGCTCTGTAGATTAAAGGATATGGTTGACCGCCCGGGTCTCTTTTTCTCTCTTTCATTGTAGCGGTGTGCCCGTTTGCACTTTAATATTGAACCACTCAGGTGTTCCTTTTGAATAAATAGCAATCATGAAACCAGCTAATAATATTTTGAGACCATTTCCTAAAATAACAGACCTTGAAGAAAAATAAACCCCATTTGCCATTAGAACCTCATCCTTTCCTTATGATAACGTTCAACTACTTGCATCAAATAACATCCCTAACTTTGTTTAGTGATTTTCCAGTTAGCCTGAGTATCCATGAAAGTAAGATATTAATCGTTTTCTTTAGGTCGTCCATCACTCCGTGAAATTGTGTTGGATATCAATAACAGAGCGGCGGTCACGACTGATTCATGATTATCCTTGTTGGTATTAGTTGATGAAATTAGATATTTCAAATACTGACTCACCTGGAGGTGAAGTTCACCGTAACATTTTAGATCTACTTCACTTTGATATAATTTAACTTTGTCACAAGAATCTACCCGACGCTTCGGAGACAATGTGAAAAGCTTGGTCAGTTGCTGTGTGGACAACTTACCCATTATACTGTGGTCTACACGAGGCAAATACAGCAGTGCGAACATATAGGCATAATTATGGTATATTGTTGCATTATTCGGGGTTAGTGGTAGGTAATAAGGATTATTCTTGATATAGTTATGGTCAATTAAAAGTAAAGTTAGCACATCCAAATAGTTTGTGTATCAGCAAACCAGTTAAGAACTAAATTTTTGAAAGGCTAGAGTGGTCGATCAGACGAATCTATCGACTATAATTGCTCAATTTTAATTTCTTTTTAGACATTTGTTTTTTTCCTTATCATTGGCAAACACTGAAAGATGGGCAAAAACTATTTTGTTAGTGACAGTACAGACAGTGAGGATTGAAACATTCAAACTCAAATATTTATAGCTCAAACTAGCACAGTGCACTCAGCAGTTGAGGTAATTGGGGTGTATACGTAGAGAACACACGATCTGCTGCTCTGTCTCAATATAGGCAATAAGAGAATGGAAGACTGCCATGACGAGAGGTGCCGCACGACTGCCAACATTATTCCCACCTGGAATAGTCTTTAAATAGGCATAGTTGAAAGAATTGCCAACTTGCCTATTAACATTGTTCGACGAACTCTAAACTGATAACCAGCTGACGGGATGGAAAGTTTTGAATAATTCAAATACTGTATTTACAGTCTTTCCTTACCCAATAGTATTTTTAGTGTTGTAATGCCATTACTAGAAGAAAATATCACACCAATTTCTCTCGTTCATGAAATGTCAATTAGAAAGAAAAACAATTGAAGCAGGAAGTAACCCAAGGGCAGCAGTGCTAAAATGAAACTTCTACAGGAGTGTCGTAGCAGCAACCGTCAAATTTGGATTTCTTTATATCACCGTTGTTTTGTAGTACTGGCACCGGCCGCTGCCCCTAGCACTCCACTCTAACTAGGTCACACAGGGAGGCATCAAAGATGATTTATTTGCTTCTACGTAATTATTAATACGATTATATTACGTCTGCTAAGATGTGACGGATTCGTTATTTAATTCGTCTATTCATAGTGTTAATTACTCTATTCATTGAAACATCTAAGGTTTAAAGATTTTCAATAGGGGCAAGTTCAGTAGGAGACTCATACAACTTAGTATTTTTTTCCACCGTTTGCTTTTCTTAGTAGCGAGTCCAACCACACTCCTCAAGCACAGACCTGAATCTGTCTGACATAGAGGGGTCATGGTTGCGGACGAGGTGAGGCTGGCTCCTGAACAGTTCCCACTGATGACTAGTGTGGGCCAAAAGTTCGTTTGGTGTCCGCTCCCTCCGTGGCTCCTAGCAGTTTACGATATTTGCCCAAATTTTCAATGGAATTCATATCGCACCCCTTGCTTGGCCACTCGAGCAACTGCAGGTCCTCTGCCAGCAAACCATTGCTGAACAGCCCGGGCCGTGTGGACAGGGCAGCGGTATTGAAGAAAGGGGATGAGGCCGGCGGAGAATGGGAAGTTCCGCTCCTAAAGTGAGGGTCGGGAAAAAATCCTGCAAAAATAGATATTTTGCAGTATTAGGTCTCCCAAACCATGCTCACTCTGCGCCTCTTCGTCGGTGTTCCTACGTTCCTATATGCACAGAAATACATATGTTGTAATGGTTGCACATCTTGTTTCATAGCAATGTTTCAGGGTATTATTATTAAGTGTACAGTTAGTTAATTTTTAAACTTTTCTTATGAGAGATATCTTCCTTTTCAATTAACCGAACTTAAAGTACTATAAAGAAGGACTTTGAACTTATGCTTTTCTTAATTTTTACACACTGCCGTTCTCGCCTGCAGAATGACATGACGAAAATAAAAGATCAGATCAATGAAAAACAATAACTATCCTCTTCCGTCATCAGTTCACATATAGACTAAATATTGAAACAGACCAGGTTCATCAATATGAATGTCTAGGAAAGTACACCAAATAACATACTATTTTAGTATGTATATTAGTAATATATGAATTATGCTTACCAGGTATTATTGAGTCTCCACAAGTGCATATCATCATGGTTGTTGCTGGTAAAAGTCTTCTCATCAGTGAAGACCACACGGGACCAAAAACCCACACCCTTTGCGACATGCCGTTGAGCAAAGGCGAGGCGGCCCGCCCGGTATTGGTGGGTGAGGCGGCCGATCCTTCACTGGAGGAACCCTGTGGTTCGTTTGTTGGGTTTTACGGCCATCGACCTATGAGGAAGGTCATTAGGCCTTCAACCCTATTTAGTGTATGACTGATGTCATCTTTCCTAAATACCTATAAAAAAGTGTAATTTTGATGTAATAATAATAAATATAAATAATGATAAATGTAAGTAGTGGAAATAAAAGATTTGTGGGTACTGGGCCGACGTGGCGGCAAATACCACCCAGTCGGCACAGTATCCACGGTTGCATTTTACCCAAGAATGCGAGAAGATAGGACAGATTAGGGACAGGCTTCCACCACGACATGCGCATAGAATAAAAAAGAATTTGAGTTATTCCTTACTTAATAGTGAAGCCTGGAAGTAATGTCAATCAGGTAACACTATGTGCTGTCCATCGAGAACGCTTTAGTCGCTCTTCACGGGTTGTAGGAGGTGATATTCTTTGGAGTGAACTGTGGTTGATTCTGTTATTAATGATAATCCCAGGAAAGTAGTCCAGTAACCCCTCCTCTCTGGCAGTCCAACGCCAGTAGTCCTGCCATCTCTCCCTACCGGTGTTAACAGGAGATATTCCCAGTTATACTTCTGGATTCGTCCCAAAGTGGAAGATGGTAGCTCATGACAGTAGTCGACAGGTGTCGACAGGAGATATTCCCATAGTAATAATTTTGTATTCGTTCCAAAGTGGAAGGTGTGGATTGTACTTTGCTCTCTCACTAACAGTAGTTATGGGTACTCCCTTGATAATAGTAGTTTAACTACATTTCCTTGGGAGTTTCTAGGCAAGGTAAATGCAAAGTATTGCATAAATTTAGTTCTTTTTTTTTTACTGAAATCACTGAAAAGAAGCGTTTCATTGCTCTTCAACATGACTCTGGTATACTCGATATACAAATATGTGGTGCAGAGCACGTATAAATTTACTTTTAGGGCAATTATTGACAAACAATAACGAATCATGTTCCCAGAGAGTGAGATACCTAAAACTCAGAGAAAATTGATGGAGTCTCTTTCCTGTTGAAAAAGAATGTTTGAAACTGAATTCAACCATGCACTCTGGGGGGGACAGGTCCATCCCTTATGAATATAGGTGGTTGACTCTTACTAAGAATTTCTACTTGGGGATTTATGGACCCATTCAATCTGGTAGTTTGAGACAGGGTTTTTCCAATATGGACCCACAGGTCCTTACTTGTGGACTCATATGGCTTGACAAACTTCGCCATGATTATGCACCGTAGGGCTGATCAATATCTTCGTTGTCATTTCTATTTCGCATCCTGAAGGCTGTAATCATGTCTCCTCTAATCCTTCATCATCCAGCTTGTGAAAACCAATGGCGGATAAGCTTTATTATTCCCGGTATCCTCTCTAATACATCTACATGTATATATTAAGAAGAGTGACTAAACTGGTAATAAGTACTGTAATCGTGTGATATATGCAGTAAACACTTGAGTGAACATTTCCTTGTCTAGTAATTCAACTTTGCCATCAATCTCTGGATAGGTTACCACCTCGACATTTCATAAGACAGCGTTCTCTTGATGGACAGGATGTCATGTCAACTCCTAAGTCTCCTCCACACATGAATTCTTATAATTTGTCTCCAGCTATATGATGTGTATGAGTGGGCCATTTTTCCATGTGCATTTGTTAAGATTGAACTTAAGTCAACCATGCATGTGAGATTGCTGTTTGTGCGTTACGGGGACTTTTACACTCGTATTGCTCCGTCTCTTAACCTTGTATAAATGTAACGAGTCTTTACTCTTATATAAGTAAACACAAACACACACACACACCCCAGTCTAAGCCAGGTGCCTATTCATCGACCAATACTAACCCCAGAGGGAGGATGAACATCTAGGATGGGTGGGAACCGACTTCATGCCTATTTGTATTGTACAGAGAGAGAGCTTTACACTCATAGGGCACCTAAGGCCCCATCTCTTGAACATTTTCTATTACAATACATTTTAGATTTATGTATGGAGACGGCATTAACCACGTCTTCAGTCATTTTATTTCATTCGTCCACAACTCTTATACTATAAATAAATCTTTAAATTTTTTTTAGCAAGTTTCTCATTTTCGTTATTACCTCCATCATCTCCATAGACGTTTTAAAAACTTAACTGCGATCAGAAATCGTCACTCTACTTTCATGATAGGCAAATTTAAAGCCTTTAACCCTTCCTTGTAACTGTCTTGAATCTGGTAACATCTTTGTTCCCATCTGGACTTTCTCAATTAGCTCTTCGTGTGTCTTTAGGTGTAGTGACCAAATTTGAGAAGCATATTCTACTTTCGGCCTTATGAAGGACATGGTCAGCTTGCTAGACATTCCTCTATCCATATAGTTGGAAGCTGTTCTGATATTTGCCTTCAGACAGTGTGTCTCATCTATCCTCCTAATATGGGACTCTTGCAACACGTTATTTACATAGATAAAGGAGAGTAAAGGTCCTAGAATAGAACCCTGTGGCACTCTGCTGGTCACCACAACCCATTTGGAAAAGATACTTCTAACATGCATCATCTGCTACCTCCCACCGAGATATTCTTCTGCCCTTCAAAGGAGTTCCCTTCTTACTCCTGCTTGGTGATCTAGCATCTTAACCACCTTCCTATGTTGTCTGTCAAATGCTTTCTGGCTAACCAGATACAAACACTTCATCCAGCCTTCTCTTTTGTCTGTGACTGAGTTCACTCGCTCATAAACTACAAATATAGTTTTACTTAAGTAATTTCTTCCTTTCAGTCATCCAATTTCTTTTTAAAAATCCATTATAGAGCCTTATACTCCATAATCATTAGTGAGACCAGTCTGTAGTTCAGTGCATGTTCTGTCTCCTTTCTTGTGTATAGGAATGATGTTTGCCCCTTTTCCATTCCCTTGGCATTTTTCCTCTCCAGTGACATCTTGAACAGTATATAATGTGGTTTATCTGGCATAGTTGCATGAATCTTCAGCACACAGGATGAAATTTTATCCGGACCATGAGCCACGTACGAGTCAAGACCTTTTGATGTTAATAACTACTCTAGATATCTCAACGATTTCCAAAACCTCCTCCCCATTCCATTTCCCAGGTGTCTTCCACTTTGAAAATGCTTTTGAACTTGTTATTCAATTCCTCATCTACAATATTTCCCTCTGAATCCCAAAGCCTGATTACTTGCTCCTTAACTTGTAAATGACTCCTAATGAATTTATGGGAAAGGTTTGTATTTTTTCCTGTTTTGTCCACAATATTTTTCTTTTTTTTAATTTTTACTCCTTTCTTATCCTGCTGTACTCATTCCTTGTACTTCCATACCTTGTTAATGCTCACTGGCTGGAAAGCCATCCACATCGCCATGGCATATTTTTGCCGTCCTTTACTTTTTGACATCTTTTATTAAACCATTCTTTCCTCTTCCTTACTATTTCCCCTGTATTTAAGGCTTGAAGTACCCATGTTTCTACTTTTTCATGGTAAATTTCACAGAACCTTTCACCACAAAGCCCTGGTTCCTGGCCATTGAATTGTATTTCCCGGTCTTTGTTACTAGAGAAATTGTTGAGGTTTGCGAAGTTTCAACAATTATATCTCCTTTGTATGTCTTGTCTCGCCTCTGCTTGTGTGACATCCTTATTAACCACATAGTCCAACTTGGGTATTACATGATGACATCTTCCAATTTGTATATCATATACGGTTTTCTTAGTATACTAGTTAGTGTGAAGGCACGATATAGTGGCAGTGGTATTCAAGTCCCTTTCATGGTACAGGAAATTTTCCTGTGTGCACTTTAAAAACTTGTCTCTCCACAACTCCTTATCACCACGAGAATCCATATATCCCAGTCTGTCTCTATAATTAAGATCCCCCCATTATCAATACTTCACCATTTCTAAGAAATGAATGTTTCACTGCTTCATGTACCAAATAGAGTTTGCAGTAATCACTATTGAAACTGCATAGGTCATGCTGCTTTCACTGTGGGAAGTGGCCAGTTGGATGTGTTTAGATAGAAAATAATTCACCAGAAATAGATACTGACATTAATTTTCCTTGTATATTGTATTTTGTTTGCAGAATCATGTATTTAAAGGAATACGACTTGTGTTAGCTGATCCTTTAGAATGTTGTTCACTGCCTTATAATGCACCAGAACTTCAAGGGGCTGTTGCCTTAGTCTCAAGAGGGTGAGTGGGAGACTGTTTTGTTATTAAGTTTGTTGTAATGATCTGTTACAGACACATGAAAAACCCTACATTCAACATTGAGTAGTTGCTCATTTTATAATTTGCCATCTCACATTAGGCAGAAAGCATCATACACCTGGTTAGTGATATGCAAGGGTTTGCTATGTCTTAACTTGGGAATTTTTAACTAAATTCTTCTAAGCTACTGTTGATCCTTATAATGTGATGAACTTTTTTTTTCAAGGGATTGTTCATTTGTCAGCAAAGCAGTGAAAGCTGAAGAAGCTGGTGCACTTGCTGTTATTGTAATGGATAGCAATCCTGAAAATGATGAACTCTATATTGAGATGGTTGATGATAATACCAACCGAAAGCCAAAGATACCAGCAGCCTTTCTCTTAGGGAAAAGCGGGTGAGTTGAAGAAAATTATCTTTAGAATGCTTCACATTACTAACTTAGCTTTGTTCTCTTCTCATGGTTTGTTGGAGTGCTTACCAATTTGGGCTGATATCTGGAAAGAGCCAAGTGAGGATTCATCCTTGAAGGCTTAGGCTGTGTCCAAATGTGCATGGTTGTAAGGGAGGAATAGTTGTTTGATGAGAAAAATCTGGATATTCTACCTTTGAGATAGTGTTGAAAGAGAAGGGGGTTTGGATAGTTCAGCTATGTATATGGGCTAAGCCTGGGGTTTAGTGAAAGAATAAAAGCAAAGGAAGGAAAGGCACTTCTGTTGAAGAATCTATATGGAACTATGATAAAGAGTGCATGCACGCGAGTTGAATTTATGGGACTATGTTAAAGACTGCATGCATGCGAGCTCAAGACTGTCATGAGCTAGAATGAGATTAGCCTATGAAAGGATGGTGATTGTTGGTGCTTAAGCACTTGTAGTAAGAGGAATAAAGATGAAAGAAGTATTGCTTGGGAGGATTTTATTGGGTGCCCTGGGAGTTTTGATTGCAAGTGTTTTTCATGCTGAATATGGGATGTGGACATTTGAAAAAGGAAGCTAAGTCATGAAGTGAGGGAAGTTAAATTGCTAGTGAAACAGAAAAGGGATATGCAGGGAATGAATGTGAGTGATTATGAAGAGTACAAGAGAAAGTGGGAGGTCATGAGAAAGGTACATGGGCGGAAATAAAAAGAGGGCAAATGGAAGATGGAGAGATTATTAATGAACTTTGATGAGATTAAAAAAATATTTTGGAAAGAAGTGAATAGTGAGACCAAGAGAATGAACAGGAGCACCACTAAAGAGAGCATGTGGGGAAGAGGTAACAGCTAAGATGCGAGAAAAGATTGGAATGAATATTTTGAAGGACTACTAAATGTTTTCAGTGATAGGGAGGTATCTATAGTGTGTTGGGTACAAGGAGGTGTATGGACCAAGACTGCCATGGGGAACTGTATGGTGAGAAGAATGGGGGTAATGAAAGCCTTGCAGAGGATAAAGCTTTGTGACCTGGCAAGAGTGCTTGGATTGCTGTTGGTTATTTCAGGAAAGGGGTTACACTTGTTGATTGGTTTGTCTGGTTGTTAAGTATTAGTTTGACCCAAGACGAGATGCCCAGGGACTGACAAAATGCATGTATACTGTTTGGCAAAATTCATCTATAGTGCCCTATCTTGGAGGCAAGGGGTTAAGATGAATTTTCAAATTATTGAGGTTTAAGTCTGTTGAGTTAAACGTTAATCTGTAATGCAGAACAGTGATTGAGAGGGTGGTGGTATGCACAAAAAATCTGACTGGGGAAGGAGCAGCATGCCTTCAGAATACTGTAGGTACTGCCTTGATGAATTGTGAGGAATACTTGGAGAGTACCTACCTACCTATGAGTACCTATGATGAAATATGGCCAGAATGGCAGGACTAGCACAAAGCACTCACCACACACCTTGCTTGATATATAAGACCATTCTTCTCAGCTGCCACCTGCAATATCAATAGTTGGTTCATCTGGGACCGATTTCAACCATATGACAAGTTTTCTTTTATTGTTTCAGGATGTTGTTCCATGTATGTTTCTTAATTTCTCCTGGCAGTGTATTGAATGATAATCATTCTAGCTTCCCAGCTGGGCTGTCATATTTTGTTGTCTACTTTATTATTTTCTTCTGTTCAGTGGTATCCTTGAAGACTTAACAACTCTGTATCTTCCTTATTGAGAGGCTTTCAGGTTTAACATGTTTTCTTTTATACCTTCAATTTTTTGCCATGCATAGATTATCATATATGTCTTCTTTTTAAGGCTATATTGATGCAGTTCTTTCAGCTTTTCATGGTAGTCTTCTATGTTTCATTCCCCCATTTTGCTTGTGAAGTGCTTCTAAATTCTAATATGTTTGTAACTGTTTCCTTGGTGACCATACAATACAGAAGTTTCAATTTTGTTTCTTATATTTATTTTTATCATCCCTGGGGATAGAGGAGAAAGAAAAATTCCCTTGCATTCCCTGTGTCTTAGAAGGTGACTAAAAGGGTCAGGAGTGGGGGGGGGCTGGAAATCCTCCCCCCTGTTTTACTTTTTCAAAAGAAGGAACAGAGAAGGGGGCCAAATGAGGAGTTTTCCCTCTAAGGCTCAGTCATCTGTTCTGAAACACTACCTCCATAACATGGGAAATGGCGAATATGAATGAAAAAAATATTTATGAATATTTTCATCAATAGGTTCCATCTCTTGTAGAAAAAGTAATTTTTTCTTCTTATATTTGCATTAAATATTTTCATCAATAAGTTTCTGCCATGTGCAGAGAAAGTTCTCAGAATCATAAGCATCATATGAGTTGATAGTGCTTTTTTCTCAGTATGTTTTCTTGAATCTAGTATCTCATTATTGATAACACCCAAATCTTTTATATTTGGCCTACTTTCTATCAGTTTCCCTGTCAGGCCTATATGTGGAACTAATAACGAAACTCTCTTTGATCTATAACTTATTTGTTCAAATTTGTCTACGTTAAATTCCATAAGGTACAACCTCTGCCCATTTGTAAATTGTTTCAAAGTCTTTTTGCTTCTCCATTGGATCAGTTTCTGATCCAATCATTTTGCTTACTCTGGTTTCATCAGCAAAGCTCATTACTGTACTTTCCTTTCCTTCACTGTTGATGTCTGATGTCAGTATTACAGAAAGTATTAAGGCTAACACTGTTCCCTGTGGTAACCGAGATGGTTCATTTTGCTACCATTTTGAATTTTCTGTCATTCAGAAACTCTTTAATCCATCTTCCTATTTTACTCTTACCTTAATAACATGTTGAGCAACATTTTGTTGCTAACAGGAATATGAACTGTGTGCAGATGTATGCCAAAACATTGGATTCATTCAGGCAATGGTGTCTTGCTATTAATTTTTTATCTTCACCTTGTGTAAAAAGGTTTTAGCTGTTGATAATATTGACTATATTTTTCCAAATCAAAGATACACTTTGGAAGAATCTATCATTAAATTTACAGGCCCCAGCACAGATATCGGAAGTAGACAAAGACTTTATGAACAGTTTGCAGAAATTTGTAAAGAGCATGATTCTATTAAAATGGGTGATTTTGAAATGCAGGTATCTGAGCAGGGAGAATACTTTTCACTCGCTCCAGGTATGGGCTCTACCTTAATTTGCTCAATAGTCCCCAATACAGTTTGTTGAAAAACTTACTTGTGATCTGGAGTTTACTGGTTATGGAGACTCTTTTGCCGTGGTCAACCCCTTGAGAGAGCTCCCAAAGGGAACGGGCATCAGAGAGGCATATAGATGAATGTATAAAACTTAATTCTAGCAACACATGAGAATTTGTCTACAGTGTTGGAGAAAAGTTGTGTTCAAGTGTTCACCATGAAATTACCTTTGAGGTAACTTTCAACATTGCCTGTAATGCAAAAAAGTACCAGAATTTTAGATTTGCAAGTTGTAATGATTTTTGCATTGCTCTAGACAAGGTAATCTGGGATGATATTGTCAATGAAATGAATGAGGATGTAGCTTGGAAAAGCTTCAGTAGAATTTCAAAAGTAGTATGGGGAACATCTGTACCAGTGCACGGAGGACAACCATTTCCCAAAGTCATAAGCCATAATAGTGGAACAGTGAATAAAGTTGTGCCTGTTATCGAAGAAAGGAGCATGTGGAATAGTGAAATAAAGAAGTGCCTATTGTCAAAGAAAGTGGCTCATAAGAAACTGATCACATTATACTGTAATTTATGTAAATTTGTGTAGAAAAATTGAGAAATGTATGTCAAAGTAAATGTTGGCATGAAATGTTGCTGAAAATAGCAAAAGAAAACCGAAGGACTTTCTTAGATAAGTTAGAAGCAAGGAGTCATTACCAAGTCAGTTGGCCCATTAATTACATAAAATGGTTACCTGGGTCAAGATGATGAAACCATGTTAAAGATCTTAATTTTTTCCCAACTCTACTTACCACTGATGACACATATCTTGTCCTGGAACCAGTTCCATTGCCAGAAAAGGAACACATTCTACAACATATGGACATAAAAGATGAAGATAATAATATCAGTTCAAATTGGAATGGAAGTAAATAGAAAGGCAGGCATAGATAAGTTTTACCTGTAGACATGAAAGAGGTTCACTACAGGAAAAAGTTCCAAAGAACTTGAAGTTTGTTAATGTATTAAGTAATACGACCCTAACCACAAATTATTGCCCACTTAACATCTGTGGTTGATAATCTTATGGAAACCATCATTGGAGACAAGATTGTTACATCATATGGAGGATTACCTTATGATTAATGATAATCACAGCATCATATTTGACAAAACTATTCAATCTGACAAATCCGTTTCATTTCTATTATAACATAATCTATATGTATGATGACAATAAAGCAATGATGTCATCTACTTAGATTTTCAGAAAGCATTCAACAAAGTTCTGTATTAAAATTACTAATTAAAATTAAATTGCAAGGTATGGGCAGAACTGCACATAAATGGATAGAAAATTGGTTGACTGGTAGTAATCAAAGAGTGAATAATGGTCAAGCCTCAGAATGGTTAGACATAACAAGTGGTGAGCCGCAGGGATCAGTGTTGGGACCATGTCTCTTTCACATATATATTAATGGCATTAATAATTGGTTGTGTGTATGAGGTATTAAAATTTGGAGACTATACAAAACTGGGTAAGTAAATTTACAACTAAAATTGAACATTTATACCTTCAGACTAACATTGACAAACTGATGGATTGCACTCACAAGTGGCAAATAAGTAAGAAGGATATGTGATTAAATATGATATCAAGAGAGATGCTTGGGTGAAATTTTTTTGAAATATGATTTTAAAGGATGTGTGGTAGATGACAAATAAGATGTATATAGTACTGTGACAAAGTGTAGCTGAGGGTATTGTAAGGAGAGGTGTGCATTGCAACATTTGTTTTATCATTTCAGTATTGACTTTGTCAGGAAATACTTTAAATTCTTAATTACTTTTTTCAGGTATATGATTGCAAAAACCTTAATGGAAGCTCACGAAGCTGCAGCCATCATCAACATTCCAGTTAACCTAACTTCAGTTCCTTTTCATAAATTAAATCAACCTCCTTGGATAATTTGGTGATGCTTTGTTATTTAGGGTGATAAATTAGAATTATTTTAGGTAACATCCTTTTTGTAAATGTTGGATCCTCTCCCCAAAGGCTCATAAAGTTCCTGTGAAAGTCCTTTTCTCCTTTGCTCAAAAGTGCCTGCAGTTACATTTCTAGTTGCATTGTATTTCAAGCAAGTTATTCTTAATTTATTCTTTTTGGTAAGACAATTTATATGGAATACATGTATTTATAATAGTACTCTTTATGTTTGAAATTATGTGAGAATTTTCATTTTAATTATGGTATTTGTAAATTCATGAGAAAAAGTTTCTGTGGTTTGATTTTGTGCCTGATTTTGTAAGTATGGGGTTTATATACTGAATCAGCTGGCTGTTGTCACTCAAGAGTATTACTCTGAAAATCTTTTTGTTTCTTAATAAAGATATCTCTCCATTTGACATTTCTCTCTGATAGTTACCTTCCTTAATAGCATATGTAGATTCCTGTTTAACCCTTAAACAGTGGGTTACTGTGTTCCCACCTAAAAGTAGAAAAAAGGTCTTAAAATATTTTTGACTTTTTTTTTTACAAACTGAAGATTTATAAAAGTCTTTCTTCTTTCATACTATTCGCCATTTCCCGCATTAGCGAGGTAGCGTTAAGAACAGAGGACTGGACCTTTGAGGGAATATCCTCACCTGGCCCCCTTCTCTGTAAGGATATATAAAAAAAAGTGAGCTAACATAAGTTATGTGGCCATGGCTGAGCCCTAAAGTTAATGGTACAGTGCTCAGTCAAAGAGGGAGAGGAAGAAGGTGGTTAATTGTGGAGGATTAGCAGGAAGGAGAGCCCTTTGAGCAAATTCAACGATAACACATCACTATCTACGAAAAAGATATATGTAAATGTAAAAGTATGTACAAACAGGTGAGCTACCATAACTTATAAGGCCAAGATTTAGATCTATGGTTAATGCATAAATCACCCAACATAGGAGTGGTAAGGGGAGATAAGGATAAGGTTTACATCAACAATTAAGACACAAATTGACCAACTTAGGAATGATAAGAGGGGTTGGGGAGTAGTATGAGGGAGGTATAGTGGTGCTGAGCCACATGATACAAGTTCATCAAATGACACAACATTATCCCCGGTTCCTAGGTTTTATTGCTGATTTAATTACTCTGGCTCTTCCTTGCTGGGATGCTTTTAAATAGTATATTTTGTTTTTGACGTCCTCAATACATTTGCATGCATTCTTGATCATATGTGCTCATCATTTCCAGCATTAACAAGAAAACAATGAAACTACAGCCTATTCACAACCAGGGTCTACAGACCTTTCTGTGTTTTCCCCAACCTGCTGCTTTTGCCATGGTTCAGTCCACTGACAGCACATCATCCACAATTTATGACAACACCCATTCACTCTATCCCATGCATATCTTTTATCCTCCTTTATGTTCAGACCCTGAGCAATGAAAATCATTTTCACGCCATCCTTCCATCTTCAGTTAGGTCTCCAATTTCTCCTTGTCCCCTCCACTTTTGACACATACATCCTCTTTGTCAACTACTACTCGCTCATTATCTTCTTATGTCCTAACCATTTCAGCATACCCTCTTCAACTCTCTCAACCACACCCTTCATATTACCACACCTCTCTCTTACCCTTATATTACTAACCTGACCAAACCACCTCACAACACATACTGTCCTCAAACATTTCATTTCCAAATCCACATTCCAGTGCACATCATCTGTAGCCTATGATTCACATACATTCAACATCATTGGGACTACTATATCTTTAAACATACCCATTTTTGTCCTTCCAGATAATGACCTCTCTTTCCACATATTCCTAAATGCTACCTGGACCAATGCAACCTCATGTCAACTTTCATGGTTCCATTTGCTGCCATGTCCATTCCCAGGTATCGAAAACATTTCACTTTCCCCAAATTTTCTCTATTCAAACACACACCTCAAATAAGCTGTCCTTTAGCACTTCCAACCCTAATAACTTTGCTTTCACTTCCTCCTTTCACACACTTTCCCAAACTCAGACACCAACTTTTGAAGTTTCTCACTCAAATCTGCCACCAGTGCTGTGTCGTCGGCAAACGACAACTGGCTTACTTCCCAGGCCCCCTCAACCCCTATGGACTGCTTGTTTGACTCTTGCATACACCTACCTCAGCACCCCATCCATAAACAAATCAAACAACCATAGTGACATCATACACCTTTGCCAGAGACCAACCTTCACCTGGAACCACTCATCCTCTTCTCTACCTCCTTGCATATATGCTTTATTGATAAAAAATTTCTCAGTTTCTAGTACCTTCCCTCCATCTCTATCTATCTCATCATATGCTTTCTCCAGATCAATGAATGCCCCAAACAGATTTCTGTTTCTTTACGTAATTCTAACACATTCTTTAAAACAAAAGCCTGATCCACACATCCTCAACTACTACTGATACCACATGGTCTGTGTATCTATGCTCCTATGTTCAATGCATACCTGTTCCTCCCAAGTCTGATGCTCAGTACATACCTTCACCCTCAGTCATAACTTGCACCTTACAACTTAACAGGTACATTCAACAAACTTATTCCTCTGCAGTTCATTCACCTGTGTCCCCCTTGCCTTTATAAAGTGGAACTATAAACATATTCTGCCAATCCTCTGGAACCTCACCATGATCCATACATAAACTGAATATCCTACCTAACCAGTCAACAACACAGTCACCCCCTTTCTTAAAAAGTTTAACTGCAGTACCACCCACTCCAGCCACATTACCACATTTCATCTTACACAAGGCTTTCACCACATCTCTCTTTTCCAAACCACTTCCCATTTCTCTCTCACTTCGCTTACCACCCCAACCTGGGCACCCTACATTTGCCACACTATTATCAAACAAATTCAACAGTCTTTCAAAATACTCATTCCATCTCCTCACCTTATCATTACCTGATATCACATCACCATTTGCCCCCTTCACCAATGTTCCCATTAGCTCTTGTTTTTGCCACACAACCTCCTTCCAAAACATCTTATTCTCCCTGAAGTTTATAGATACTCATTCACCTAACTCTCACTTGCCCATTTTTTCAACATCTATACCTTTCTCCTTACCTCCTGCTACTTTCTTGTACATCTTCCAGAGCACATTGTGCATATATTATCATTATTATCATTATTCTATTTTTATTTATTCATTATACTTTGTTGCTCTCTCCCGCGTTAGTGAGGTAGCGCAGGGAAACAGACGAAAGAATGGCCTAATCCACCCACATACACATGTATATACATAAATGCCCACACATGCACATATACATACCTATTCATTTCAATGTATACATATATATGCATACACAGACATATACATATATACACATGTATATATTCATACATGCTACCTTCATCCATTCCTGACGCCAACCCACCACACATGAAATGGCATCCCCCTCCCCCCCGCGTGCACGTGAAGTAGCGCTAGGAAAAGACAACAAAGGCCACATTCATTCACACTCAGTCTCTAGCTGTCATGAGTAATGCACCGAAACCATAGCTCCCTTTCCACATCCAGGCCCCACAGAACTTTCCATGGTTTACCCCAGATGCTTCACAAACCCTGATTCAATCCATTGACAGCACGTCGACCCCAGTATACCACATCATTTCAATTCACCCTATTCATTGCACGCCTTTCACCCTCCTGTATGTTCAGGCCTCGATTGCTCAAAATCTTTTTCACTCCAAATATATCCTCATTCTAGGCTTTAAAGTCTGAGTTCTTTAAAGCTCTTACGATAATTAAAATGCTCAATTCCCTTGAAATAAAGGGGATGGAAGGATGGAGTGAAGAAGACTTTTGGGTATTAAGCCCCAAACATTTAGAAGGTTAGAGACATATACTGGATAAAATAAAGTGGATCACTATCAGTATACATGGAAGACAAAGTGCTTTCAGTGGGATGAACCAGGGTATATGAAAAGGAAAGGTAAACCATAGAGAAGAATCCTCTAGTCTTTCTTAATTTTTTCTCTCCTTATGTCCAAACCATTTCAGCACATCCTTCAGCTCCCTTATTCAGACTGCTCATACCAACACGCCTCTCTCCCACAGTTTCATGCCTTACACAATCAACTTGCCTCATCCAAGGCCCTAGATTCACATCCATACAACTAAGTCAAACTACTATACTTTTGGACATATCTTCACTCAGACAGACACCTCCCATTTCTATTTTACAAGCAATTTAACTTCCTGATTCTACAACCAACTACCCTTTCCCTTTAGTCCACATTTTCGCTTTCTCCATGCCACACACTTCACCTGCACACTCTAACACTACTTTCCTAAGTCCCTTCCACTTCCCTAATTTCATTTACTCACCATGTCTTATTCTTCAATGAATCAATCCTGGTTTCAGTACACATGGGCCATCTTCCCAAGTTTCCTCATTTTCAGTACATCTTTCAAAAGTATGTAATTTCTTCTTTCCGAAACCCACTGCCAATCTTCATTTGCTCCTCCATCTACTTATGGCTATTTTGCTAAAGCTGGAAATGGCAAACAAGTATGAAAAAAGATAAATAAATTACAGTTTATAACTTCATTATATATATAATGGATATCATTCGATGAATATCCAGACTCCTGTAGCCAAAGGCTACTGTTTCCAGTAGCAAGGAAATTTAGTTTCCTTTAGAGTGAGAAGTTTTATGATAATACTGTACTTCCAATGATAAAGCCTCACCAGGGGTGATTTTTCATTCATGGTGTAACCTCATGCAGGAGAAATCCAGTAACACCTTTGATAACTATATCGGTACAAATTGTGAAAAAATATCCATATTCACTATGACAAAGATTTTCACTTACCCTAACTTTCAGTACTCTATGGAAGAGGTAAGATACCCTGGTCGACTTCAGTCAAATCATTTAAAAATTAATTATCTCATCCAATAAAGTTATTTCCAAGAAAAATCATGAAAAATAGTTTAAGAATAACCCCTTTAAGCCTTCCCTTTTGTGCTCTCAGGCAATAGAACTCTTGGCTTACCACAGTCTTTACTTTAAAACAGCACTCTTTACTTTAAAACAGTCTTTCAGTGCATGCTAAAAGTGAATTTCACAAAAAAAAAAAAAAAAAGGAATTTATTTCAGATATGAAGAGAGGAAGTATTCTTTTTTGGAAAATTTCATGTAGAAGGACCTAGCACACACCATATATATTCATTTTTGATATTTATTTCAAATACACAATGAACCACTACAGCTTATACCCAGTATTTTCACACAAAAGTAAGTGGTATGCAAAATGTTCTTGCATATAAAAATATTGTAATTTGGTCAATATGAAAAATATGCTAGAAATGTACATTTCATAAATCATGCACATTCCAGCATTTTCTTGCAATTGCATGGTGCATATCTTTTATTACCATCATTCCCATCTCCATTATGGTGGAAATTTTTTCGAACTTACTGTGGGGAGACCGTCTCATAAGTCCATTTTCCTAAAACATCAGACTAGTTGTTATACTTGACTTTCACTAGGTATATTAGACTTCTTGTATTATGAATCTAATGATAGTCTGAAACAGCCACATGAGTTGGAAACTCAATAAATAGTGCTGTGTGTACCTGTAAATGTGTATATATTGACTTGTATGTACAGTAATAGACCACAAATCTAGCACAATAATTTTTTATGAGCAAAAACTGTACTCGACAAACAGAGCAAG
>JAUUDZ010149556.1:0-18655 GCA_032361705.1 Panulirus versicolor | reverse complement strand
AATCTGATGCTCTGTACATGCCTTGACCCTCTCAATCAATACCCTCCCATATGATTTCCCAGGAATACTCAACAAACTTATACCTCTGTAAATTGAACACTCACCTTTAACCCCTTTGCCTTTGTATAATGGCACTATGCATGCATTCCACCAATCCCTAGGCACTTCACCATAAGCCATACATACATTGAATATCCTTACCAACCAATCAACAACACAGTCACCCCCATTTTTTTTTTTTTGATAAATTCCACTGCAGTACCATCTAAACCTGCTGCCTTACTGGCTTTTATTTTCTGCAAGCTTTCACTACCTCTTCTCTGTTTACCATAACATTCTCCCTGACCCTCTCACTTCACACTCCACCTTGACCAAAATATGCTACATCTGCCACTATCATCTAACACATTCAACAAACCTTCCAAAATACTCACTCCATCTACTTCTCACTTCACCACTACTTGTTATTACCTCCCCGTTATCCCCCTTCACTGATGTTCCCATTTGTTCTCTTGTCTTATGCACTTTACTTACCTCCTTCCAAACATCTATTTATTCTCCCCAAAATTTAATGATACTCTCTCACCCCAACTCTCCTTTGCCCTCTTTTTCCCCTCTTGGACCTTTCTCTTGGCCTCTTGCCTCTTTCTTTCATACAGCTCCCAGTCATTTGCACTACTTTCCTGCAAAATTTGTTGAAACGCCTCTCTCTTCTCTTTCACTAACAATCTTACTTCTTCATCCCAGCACTCTCTTCCCCTTTTAATCTGCCCACCTTTCACCTTTCTCATACCACAAGCATCTTTTGTGCAAGCCATCACTGCTTCCCTAAATACATCCCATTCCTCCCCCCGCTCCCCTTACGTCTTTTGCTCTCACCTTTTGCCATTCTGCTCTCAATCTCTCCTGGTACTTCCTCACACAAGTCTCCTTTCCAAGCTCACTTACTCTCATCACTCTCTTCACCCCAACATTCTCTCTTCTTCTCTGAAAACATCTACAAATCTTCACACACACACATACATATTCATACTTGTTCATCATCATCTGTTTCCCATTTCCCATGACACCCTGCCCACAGAGGAGCAGCATAAATGCATGAAAGGCAAGAAAAAGGATACATATATGTACTCTTTTTTTTCTTCTTAACACTTGAATTGCTGCCCTGTGTCATCAAGGTATCCTTGGAAGCATACAAAGAAAGACCTCATGTGCTCAGTACCCAAGATGTCATGTGTAATTTGCCAAAAACACAGCTTCCTGTCTACATCCAGGCCCCACAAACCTTTCCATGATTTGCCCCAGATATTTTACATACCCTGGTTCAGTTTATTGAAAGCACATTGGCTCCAGTTTACTACATTGTTCCGATTTGCTGTATTCAGTGTATGCCTTTCACCTTCCTGCATGTTCAAGCTCTGATTTCTAAAAATCATTTTCACTGCTTCCTTCCATCTCCAGTTTATATAAACATTTATGCACATAATTCTTATACATTTACCTCTGCTGTTTTGGCAGCATGCATTTACATGTACACTGTCTTCCTTGTCATTTTGATAGGTATAAGTTGAGTATCCCTTATCTGAAATGGTGGGACCAGAAGTGTTTTGGATTTTGGATTCTTTTGGATTCTGGAATATTTGCACATACATGAGTTATGGAAAACAGGATGGCATGGAAACAAACGGGTTAGAGCTTAGACATACCTCAACATTTCAACCATTCAATGGTTTTTTCAAGAGATACTGATTCCAGCATTTGGTAGGCCATATTTCCCAGCTAGTGATGGTCACCCAGTGAACGACCTGGCGTGTTGCTCTCTGATTGGATCACCTATCCTTCCACCTCCTCTCATTCACAGCAATCTCCACTGCCAGATGTGACCAGCAGATGAACCCAGACTTTGTTTTATTGTTGGCTTTGGTAGTGATGTAGACCACTTCTAATGTCTTTCTTATTTGTTTGCTTAGGCCCTTGTGCAATATTCTTGCCTTGTTCCACTTCACGGATTTGTAGCGACGAGTTCTGCTCTGTTTACTTCATGCTGAGATTTGCATGATATAAACAAAGCAGAAGTCATTGCTGCTAATCCTTGTAATGGGACGAGGCGAGAATACTGCACGAGGGCCTAAGCAAACAAATAAGAAAGACATTAGAAGTAGCTTAAATTGCTACCAAAGACAACATTAACACAAGTTCTGATTCCATCTGCTGGTTTTGTCAGGCAGCAGAGATTGCTGTGAATGAGAGAAGGTAACAGGATAAGCGATCCAATCAGAAAGCGACAAACCAAGGCGTCCAACTGGGTGACCATCACTTGCCAGGGAATGTGGTCCTGCTGAATGCTGGAATCAGTATCTCCTAAGGAAGACCATTGAATGGTCAAAACATTGAGGTATATCTCAGCTCAAACCCGTTTGTTTCCATACCATCCTGTTTCAGCTCAAACTCGTTTGTTTCCATAACATCCTGTTTTCCACATGATGGGTAATAGATAATGCAATATCTTGAGGATAGGACCCAGATCTAAACACAAAATCCATTTACATTTCATATACACCTTATACGCATAGCCTATATAGCCTGAAGATAATTTATACAGTATGTTTAATAATTTAGCACATGAAACAAAGTTTGTGTAACACTGAACCATGAGAAAGCTAAGATGTCACAACCCCAGCTTTTTTTAATGGCTTTTTTAAATGTTTCCTCCAGAGTTATTTGCCTCATTAACACTGGTTTTTGTTTTGGAAGTCTCTCTTTGATTTTATTAACTGACATGATTTCTTGTTCAGTTATGAATGCATGCTGCTTTAGTCCTTCAATAAGTCCATCACACATTTTTACCCTGTCATCTATAGGCATTTTCTCTGCAGTGTTAACAAGGTCATCCTCAACATCTCTTATCACGATCATCTTGGTTCAAAACCATTTCATCTATTTCACTGTCGGTCAGTGAATGAACTGGAGCCTCATTTTCAACAATATCTTTGTACTACAGAGCAGAGAATAAGCAAAACCACAGTAATTAATGCTTGTAGGTCTGGTGGTGACGATGGTTAGTAAAAAACTGGTGTGAACAAAGCAGCAGAGCCCAACATGGGCAAGTGAGATGCCATGCAGTAGGACTGGTGTTCGAATCCTCTGTGCTCAGAAGTACTTGTTTGTTGTTTTGCGAGTTAATAAGGTAGTGCCAGGAACAGATGAAGGAAAACTGTATTCGCTCATATTCATTCTCTTGTCAGGTGTGGACTTTTCCTTTTTTAATGTCATCTCACCGCTCAAAAAATTTTGGATTTTGGAGCATTTCTGATTTCTGATCTTCGGATTGGGGATGCTCACCCTGTACTGACTAGCTGAGTGAAACAAAATGTGAGCAAAGATTTGGAAACATTGTTTGAGTTGTTGGTAATTGTTATTGGACTATACTACTTCATGTGTCCAAGATTTTTGAAAGCCCCAAACTGTATATTGCCTTCTCACAGTCAACTGCCAAAGGCTTACCTTACCCTGTATGGCACAGGAGCAGTCAGTGGCTTAAAGAGTCTTTGCTAGCCTAAGAAGCTTTTTATTGCCTCAAGTTTTCCCATTAGTAATTTTCCTTCCAGTATCCCATACTTTGTTCTGAGCTTGGTCATGTAATGTCTCCTGATGTTGAAATCTTTAAAAACAGTTACAATTGCTTGGCAAACAAGACATAAGACCTTGCTTCGGTACAATAGTATTATGATATAGTACGATTTGATATGATGATCTTGATATAGCACAGATGCTTAAAGTACTCCTGTTTTACATTATAACACAAGATATCACAGTATGATATGAGCTCAGCTAGCTCTGTGACATGGGATGCTGATGCTGTGCATGCCACACTGCCCATTATGTCAGTTCTGTTCTCTGCTAGCATTCAAAGAGGAAGGATGAATCATTTGGTACTCATATTTCTACACTTCTGCCCAGTATAACCAGTCACCAATTTGCCCAAGCATCATGCACGAACTCCTACTACTTACAATTCTATTCAGTGAAGTTGAGCATGGGGTTAGTGCTTTAGCAGTTGTTCTTCGTTACAGCCTAGAAAAGTAGCAACCACACCATAAAGAAGAAAAGCAAATCTATCAGGAGAGTCTTTTCTCACCATCATGGGACTCTGACATATGTGGCAACAGAGGATGTCCCAAAAAGCCGGATGCAAGAAATGCAGGTGCAGTGGTTTCTTATGACTAGGAAAATTATTAAAGATAAAGCCATCAAAATTCAAGAAGAGTTTTTGAAGAAAAATCGTAAGCCAGTGTGTGAAAGTAAATTTACCACCAGCCAGGGCTGGCTTCATAATTTCATCAGATGTGTCAACCTGAGAAATGTGACTCTGTCATATGAGGCTGTAGAGCATACAAAATTGGAACTTCAGAAAGTTATATAGAGGAGAAAGTTTATGCAGCATATCGAGTATGGGTCAGCATTGGATCTGAAACACAGTTAACTAGGTCTGTGCTTGATTATGTACTTGATATTTTACAAGTGTGTTGTTGTGTTTCTTACAGTTTATATGAGTTGGTACTAAAGCTTCCTGTAATGCCTGACCTACTAGAATACATTATTATCTGTTTGTTTCCTTTGCATCAATATTTTATTTGCATATGCATATTGTACCACCCATACAGTTTTAGCTGTCTTTTGCATGAGCATTGCGTTTGTCAGTTTATTTCAAGGCCACAATTAACGGCAGTGAGGGTTACATAGAAGTTAAGAATTCAATTTTCATCTAATCCTGGTATCTTTGAGGCCATTTTCACTCTCTAAATGATCTTGCTGTGTTACCAGTTATTTGTGCCACTGTTGTGTTTTGGTGCATCAACCCATGTTCCCATTTGGGCTTTGCCACTGTTGTGTTTTGGTGCATCAACCCATGTTCCCATTTGGGCTTTAAGTACAGTCAAGATTTAGTTCTTCCCTTGTTTAACAAGCATTTCTTTTCAACATCTTTCACTGTTTTTTTTTTTTTTCATACCACTAGTGTGGAGGAAGCATTGCATTGAATTTATAAGTTGTCAGTATGAAATTGCTTCTGAAGCGAAATTTTTCCTGTTTCTTGAAGGGTATTCATTCATTAGGAATTTGTTTTTGGCTGACACATTTAACTCAAAACAGCAGAGATGGGATTTAGGTTACAGCCTGACACACTTTCCTATCAACATCTGTTGTTATGAATATATGGTTGATTTTGAATGTTTCATCAGCAGGCTTCAGAGATATGAATAGATTGTTTGATTAACTGTTGCATGAAATCACTCAATTGCTTTCTTTAGTTTTGACAGTTCTAACCTTGTGTATTTAGTTGTTTCCTAGGTTAAGATAACAGGCCAGCAGATTACAGATGAAAACAGTCACATATTAAGAAAAGCATTGGAAATATGGTTGGTACAAATGAACACTTGCAGTTCAGGTAGGCGAGGGAAGACGATCGATCGTATTTAAGTCGAGAAGACTCATTATGTTTTTGGTGAATGATATGGTAAATTGTATTTTATATGTACTCTGCAGGTAATTTTTTGTTTGTAGTTCTATTCAATAGGTTCTTACCTAATGCTTGAACTATAATTACATACATATTCAGAAAGGATATACAACAGTACTTTATGTAGCCTGTCTTAGGAATGTACAACAGTACCTTATTTAGCCTATTTTAGAGCCCCAAAGAAATGTGACAGATAGGCAGATACCTGTCTGTCATTTTCTTTGTGTGTTCTATATTCATTGCCTATATAACATTTTGTGTATTATTTGGTATATTTGGTATATTATTTCCATTTTCTTCTCCCCCCCCAGTCTTTAACCTTTTTTTTTATATGGAAATGGATGTTATGATACAGTGTGATTCGATACTGCATGAGTTTTTTTGATACTTCTCATGTGCTGTGATGTGACACTACTATACTGCACAAAAATATAGCCATTTGTCAACAGTTCATTGAATACTTGGCCCTCATTATCAGCATTCAACATTTTAGATGATGACATGGATGTAACTGTTTTATTGTATTGGAATACAAAAGTATGTTAAGGTAAAGGTTTGTGACAGGATATCACATGTTACTAAGAATTATATATGACTGACAAGTGTATGAGATAAAGATTTTGCTGTTGATACATGATTCTCTGTAATGTGTTTTATTGTGTAACTGACCTTTACCACAAGTATTATGAACTTTTATCAAAACCAAATACACTTGAGTTCATTGATTTCTGATTGCGAACAGTCTTGCATTAAGGTTTGTTAGTGATTTTACTTCATACTCCAGCACATCTAGGCCAGAGTAAATACTGTCAGCTCATAGTCCAAGGTAAACTGTCCCAGGGTCAGAAAATATATGTCAGGGCCCAGTGGTCTCTTTGTCAGCCTCATGCTTTTACCTGATTCTTTGAAATCTAAATTGTAATTGAACACAATGAATGATTATATACACTCAGCAAATGCATTATACATGAGAAAAAATGTTGAATTGCTTCTTGGACACATTGAATTAATTATGTGCTTGGTATAATAGAAAAGATGAAATAGTGCTGAATACTTTTTTACAAATTTTCAGTATAAATGTTAGTTTGCAGGAGAATGGTCAACAAATGTTTCCATTAATAGACATAATATCAGTCACTAAATATAACTCTTGAGTTTCAGACTGTAGAAATGCTACAGTTTATCTATTTATGTAAATGTGTGATTCTTGCAATATACAGAGGGTAAATAGAGTGCATACAGGCATGCACCTTTTGTTGTTATCATTTTTCAGAACTGGGATCTCAAGCTCTAAATCTAGAGCCTATTAGAAGGGTAAGGTCACCCATTTTTTTTTCAGGCGACCCTTTTCAATAAAAATGCAGTAGTAAAGGTCATATTAAAAATTTAAGCACTGCAGCGCATGCTCTTGGCAAAAGAATGGTTTAAACAAGTATTTTCTTTCCCGTAGGTAGATTATTTCATTATATAAATCTTTAGGATTTGTACTGTATAAAAGTGTATGTATGATGAATTGATTGATAAATGAATTTGTTTTTCAGCTGTCATTGACTTGAATGGGCGATTTTTTGGAGGACGCCAAGTTAAAGCAGGCTTTTATGACCACGACGACTTCAAGGCATACAAACTCAACGAACGTTGTGATTAGCTTAAAGACTGAAATGCAATAAAACTACAGGCTCAGTGATGGAAAAGAGATGGAAAACTAGGCAAGGAAAACTATTGGATAAGATTGCATGATGGATCCCATGCTCTGTTTGCCTACCTTTTTATATCTGAAATGGACTTTTTTCATATGTCATGCATATAAATAAACAGTATAATGTAAATATATGTTTATGTATCCAATTTGTACTGTTTTGAGCCTGCTGAAGTGCAACAGTAAACTGTATTCTTCATGTTTGTGCAAAATGCTGATGATTTACTTAATCTAAGTACAGTAGACATTCTTTGAAATGTTTTAATGAAATGTTTTAAAGGTGTTAGGAGACTTTTAAGTCCGAGAAGGATTATCAGCTGATAATGCTGTGGACAGTAATTTGTCATGTTGTGCATAAAAGAGTTAAAGGTATTTGGAGGCTAAGTATTAATTTATCAACTGATAATGTAGCGACAGCCATTTTTCATGTTCTGCAGGAAGGATTGAAAGGTAAAAGGATGCCTAAAGGGGAAGCTCAATTAGTAATAGGAAGCGAGATGAATGCAAGTGAGGAGCTTGCTTATATAGTACCTTGGTATGAAATGCACTTGGAGACTGTTTAAAGAGTGGCTATGAAAAGTTTAAAGAAGGTGATGATTTGTACCAGAAATAGTGCCAAGGGAATGGAAAAGGGCAAATATCTTACCCATACATAAGAAAGGAGTTTGGGAACAGGCTTTAAACTACAGACTGGTCTCACAAATAAGTGTGGTGTGTAAGGTTTTGGAAAAGATTATTAGAAAGCAAGTGGATTATTTGGCTTCCCACTTCTCGTTCCCTCCGCCTCTGACACATATATCCTCTTTGTTGATCTTTCCTTGCTCATTCTCTCCATTTGACCAAACCATTTCAATATACCCTCTTCTGCTCTCTCAAACACACTCTTAATATAGCCACACATCTCTCTTATCCTTTCACTGCTTGCTCGATCAGACCACCTCACACCACATGTTGTCCTCAAGCATCTCATTTCCAATACATCCACCCTCCTCTGCACAACCCTATCTATATAGCCTATGCCTCAAAACCATATAACATTGTTGGAACCACTTTTCCTTCAAACATATCCATTTTCGCTCAGAGATAATGTTCTTGCCTTCCACACATTCTTCAATGCTCCCAGAACCTTTGCCCCTCCCGCACCCTTTGACTCACTTACACTTCCATGGTTCCATCTGCTGCTAAATTCACTCCCAGATACCTAAAACACCTCACTTCCTCCAGTTTTTCTCCATTCAAACTTACCTCCCAATGAACTTGTCCATCAACCCTACTGAACCTAATAACCTTGCTCTTATTCACATTTACTCTCAGCTTTCTTCTTTCACACACTTTAAAAGTTACAAGTGATAAAATATATCGAAAAATTACACATCGACTGACGTATTAGATTAAGACTTTTGGAAATTCAAGCGCTATGATCATGATATATTGTACAAAACGCTGGAGCTCGTTTTCGAACTGATATCAGTTGCGTATAAAATTCTGTGTTCTTATACATTGAATTATTTCTTGGGTCACTCAATCCATTCTTTACGCAGATTTTTTCTTTAGGGTTCAGCGAGCACATTTATTAATTCTGTGATTGATATCGTTAAAAATGACATATCTTATTTACGCAGACAATTGCCACTGGCTTTCGTCATAAAGTGCCTGTACTCATTATCTAACAATGTTGTCCATTGAAATTATCATAATAAACAATCAGGTTACACTGATATACGACTTCTGCGCTTTACTTTCGTAAACAATGCCAACTGCAGAATATTTCATGGCTGAATATTGATATATATGAATACACTTTCATATCCGTTTACTTGTATACCATGTTTTACCGTATGAGTGATGAATCCCGTTGTTGGAATTATCATAAATGATTCTGTTTACACGTAAATTCTTTGGACAATAAAGTGGAAAACTATTGAATTAAGCTCCACTCAGACAGCTGTGGGTGACAAAAGAAATAACAAGAACAAAACACCAAGTTCATCACTGCGGTTACATAAAAAAGCTTTCCATGACCATAGCTTTATTTTCGAAACCTCATGAGATAAACATTACAGAATTTTCATCCCAGAAGCAAGGTGTTTTGCATAGGTACGGCAATTAAGTCTCGCGTGAGTAGCTTTTCCATGCCTATAAGTGTTTTATTCGCCCGGGATGGAGTACTGATCGCTTATCATGAGTGTCTCGTCCAGCTCGCTCTTGGCAAAAGTGTAATCAAAAACCTTCCTCCTTATTCATTCATCTCAACCATCTGTTTCCGTCTCCGGTGACGTTCCTGACTTCTCCCTGTTCTGCAGATATTACTTTGTCCAATACTCACCTAAGTTGTTTGCATATGTCTACCGTTATGGTTTAGACCCTAACATGCACTTGGCTGTTGTTTCCCATTGTTTCTGTCTGGAGACCAGCCACACGACAGTTAGCCAATATAATATTTCTCTCTTTACAGGAACGACGAAGCTGTAGAATTTTCCTCCTACTTTCGTTTTTGCATCTTTCTATGACTTTCTAAAACTTTCTAAAGCTTTCTAAGCCTTCAAGAGTCAGGTCAACAAACATATATGGAACACTTATTAATTCCCTTATCATTTCTTTTTCTCGGTATATTTTCTTTTATTTGTTATGACCATGATTACCACATGTTTCTACAGTGCCATGTCAGTTACTATAAAGAGATTGACACACACAAAAAGATCACATATAAACAGTGAGGTGTCAGACAGTGTCAGTCCGTCTATTATCCATTAACGAAGATCCTTATTTTCTGACGTTTTAGATTATCACTGACCAATGATTACTATACAAAGAAAATATTTTTTTCTCCATCTGAATCAACAATAGTAATTAGAAACAAATCCTAGTCATTTTGCATTGAACTCCGGAAGCCAAAGAATGAGAACGAAAAATAGTTAAGAAAAATACCTAAAGCGTTATACAAGTCCATGACCATGGCCGTCAACAACTTAGAAATATAAACTCGTGCTGTTCCAGTTCAGTATATTTAAAGCGTTGGACTACACTATTATGAGACTTAGGATATTTTCGCTATGTTGGTGGACAAAAAAATTCTGATGGTGGGGCTAAGGCCCATATGAGAGCCTTCAAAACCTCGGTCCTAACGCACAAAGCCGATATTCATATCTGAAGAATTTTGAGTTATTCCTAACTGATCAGTAAGGTTCATGTGGAATCACCTACCTTGTGGTGTGAATGAAAGCAAGGTTTTAAAGTTAGCTAGGTAAAGGGACAGGTTAATTGGGGTGTGAATATCAAAAAGAGAGAAAATGGAGGAAGTGAAGTGTTTTAGATATGGATATGGCGGCAAATGGAACCATGGAAGCGGAAGGTAGTCATAGGGTGCTTAAGGGGGCAAAGTTTCTGGGAGGACTGAGGAATGTATGGGAAGAGAGGCCGTTATCTTTTAGGGCAAAAATGAAATGTGTGAAAACATGTTAATCCCAATAATGTTATATGGATGTGGTGCATGGATTGTAAATGTGGATGAACGTAGGAGAATGGAGATATTATATATAGAATGTTTAAGGGCAGTATGTGGTGTGAGGTTGTTTGATCGACTAAGTGACGAATGGGTAAGAAAGAGGCGTGATGGTAAAAGTGTGGTTCACAGAGTTGAAGAGAGTGCAAGGAAAAGGGGAGACCAAACTGTAAATGGAAGTATGGAGTGAAAAATATTTTGAGTCATCGGGCGTGCACGGGATAGAGGAAATTGGAACGATGTGGTTGGTATACAGGGGTCGATATACCGTCAGTGGACTAAACCAAGGCATGTGAAGCGTCCGTTTTCGTAAATAAGTGACAGGAAAGCAGTCAGTGGCTATTGGAATGACTAAAGGAGGCTAGTAAGGAAGGAGTCGCTGACTGGTGAGGCTGCTAAGAAACGTGGAGGGGATCAATGGCTAGTATTATGGCTGAGGAAGATGAAATCACTAATCGGGAGGGCGAATGAGTTGTCTGGCAGAGAAGGAAGTTTTTGGCCGTTGGTGGGGCTCAGGAAGTTAGAGTGGGCTTCCTGGAGAGATGGTTTAGGAAGATGGAGGGGGTCAGTGGTTGGTGGCAATGCGCCTTAGGGAGGAGGAGGAGGGGGAGGAGGACGTTGCAGGAAAGTTGGTTGGATCCGGTAGGCCGAAACCCTTGATGTTGGTGGGGTGCCTTAGTAGCTACAGAGGAGAAGGTTGCTGGATGATTGAATGTTGTAGAGAATCACATGGCGTATGATAACTGTGAAATACGTGGATTGTGGAGTGGCTGTCGGAGACGGAGAAAGTCAGTGGTTGGTGGAATGGCCAAGGGAGATGTCCTAAGTTGGTGAAATGATTGATTGGAAAGAAGAGGATCGTTGTATTGTAACCAATAAAGGAGAAGGAAGGATAGCTGGACAAAGGAGTTGATAAACTAGAATGATGAGGTATCTAAACGAGAGGACGGTTTGGTGAGGCAGAAACGGAAGGTGCCGTCGCGAGGGAGAAGGAAAGATGGCTAGGTAGTGGAGTTGCTGAAAAAAGCGTAGGGGTTTGCTGAGTGATGGAGAGGTTACAAAGGACGGAAAGGATCCTCCAACACTAGATTGGCTGTAGGGAACACAGGGGAAAAATGGGTTGAGGATTGGTTGAGTGGTTACCGACTGGATGATGAGAAGAGAATCAGTGGTCGGGGGAGCTGGAGTACTTACACATTGCAGACCGAAAAGATGGGTGGTGAGGTGGTTGTGAGGGGTATATGTGGTGTGTGGTAGAACTGTTGAAGGGGAAAGGGTAGGACAGTTGGTGATTGCGTGGAGCAGAGGGTAATGGCAGGTTGTGGAAAGGTTGCAAAGAAGAGACATTTGCTGTGGGTAGTGAGCTTGCCACAGGCAGCGAAGGGATGATAGAGAGGATGTGGGCCACAGACATGATCAGGGATGGTGCTGCAGTAGATAGAGGTGCAACAAGGATGGTGCTGCAGTGGATAGAGGGGAGCAAAAGGTGTTAGAGTGGTTGTGGAGGACCCTTGGTTAAAGTGAAGGCTGCAAAGAGTGATGGAGTGATTTTAGAGGTGCGTTGGTTGGGAGTGAGACTAGGAGGGCAATTTGGTGAGTGGGTAGACCCAGAGGGAGGCAATGTACCTTCCTATTAGCGTCCATTGCTGGAGTCAGAAATTAGGGGACATTATCCGTCCTTGGCCAAATGAGAGGTAAGAGGTGTATTACTGTCCGGGGACCCCTAGGAATGCCATCCACCAGTATGTGAAACTGTCGGTAAGTCTGTCTTGTGTATGCCGAACGAATATGAAATCGAGTCGCACGCTAAGATGGACATTCGTTTCTAGAACGTAGATGATGATGAAGCAATGGTAAATGGCAATCAGCATCTGACCACAGCCTTAGCAGTGGATAGCATCACTTCACACCTGACTCAGGTGGAACTCAATATTTCGTTAATATGAATCGTTGTTTATCTTTTCTGTAGCGCCTTTACCAGGCCTCTGGCAGGTCGTGGGTACTCCACCCAAGTCGAGAAGATGTATAAAAAATAAGGCAGTAGTTCGCTTATATCGTTACCCAACGCTGGGCTTCAGTGATTGAACGAGAGATTCTAATTCGTGATCACGGAACACAGACTAAGGATTTTGCGGAAGCCTAAAGGTGAAATAAGAAAATAGTAACTTTTTCCTTTGAGGGGGGTTGGGGGGGCTAATTTTATGTCAGCGCCATCTGTTGAGTGAAATACTATTTAAAGCAAAGCGCATTCTGAAAGGTTGCTTGGAGAATGTATACAGTTACTTGCTGAGAGTAAACCTAACCCTGTCTAAATGAAACTGTTTCAGGTTCATTTTTGTTTGTGTAACGATAATCTGTATATGTATGAGTCTCATGGATTGTATGTAATAACTGAACAAAGATTATGCAAGACCACGTGCAATATCATGACACCAAATATTTGAACCAATATTAAGCAATATTTGAAGCCATTTCTTTTTCATTTGTCTGTAATTTCCCTACGACTAATTTCTATGAAAGAATCCTTGACTTACTTTGGACCTTTCTAAAGGGTTCTGCAGTCCAGTGCTATGCAGGAATATGTAGACTCGTCTGGAATGATAAGTTCGTTGACGACACTGTGCTCCAAGTGATACAGCCTCGCTAAAGTGACTTTTAAGGTAGAGCAGGTAAGGTGTGGACACACCTATTGTCACCTATAACCAACATACACAAACATTTCTAAGGTGATTGGCTTGGAGAGGAAAAATCCCTGGTAAGATTAAGATTCATTTTCAACTATGTCCATTGCATGACAACCAGCGTACGTACATACAGTGAGAAAAAACAGTTAATGTAAGGCAGCAAACAACAAACATATATGTTTGATGGTGAATAAGACAGGGATTTTATCACTCATTTAAGATATTGGTTGTCCATCTGGCGTATGTACACGCTACATGTAGTTCAGTATTTTACGGCCACAAATAATTCAGCAAAAGATGTCTTAAACTGAAAGAAAAGCCTTCATGTTTGAGAAATTATTATCATTATTATTATTATTATTATTATTATTATTATTATTATTATTATTATTATCATTGTTATTATTATCAATCCGGACTGCGAAATTTATCTTGTCATCAACTGGATATGTTTCAGCTCATTCATTTTTCTTATAAAGTTCAGTACTTGAAAACTCTGATTCGGATACCCACTAACCCGTGTAAGCGAACTGATTCGAAACAGTGGGGTCCATTATGCTGGATCTCGTGACCGGCGTCTCCTTCATTGCTCGGTCCTCGGAGACAAGAAGTTGAGTTGCGTGCTGACTGCTGACGGTGGTGCTGTGGAGGAAGTATTGCCTCGCATGTTTTTGCAGTGTGTTAGCTTTTCTGTGAGTGTTCTATGAATACTGGATATGTGTTCCTTCTAGAAGTATATGGATTAACGGTAGAGGACGTTAGGGTAGTTTATATAATATTTTGTTTTATGTTCTGACCGCATTATTACCTTAGGGATTTAGTTAACTACAGATCGAAGTGTGGGAAGTCATAAAAGATTTCACCTGTTGTGAATTATTTCGCCCTATAACAGAATAATACAATATCGGCCTAGTTTCTTTTAACGGATGATGTGTTGTCTAGACAGCAGAATAGAATTTGAAAGGCTAATTCAAGGTAAATGTACTAAGGACAGTAAACCGAGTTACTGTTTAACATCGACGGTCATTTTTCATTCTTGTATTCGATTATGACGTCATTTGGCAAACGTAAACATTCATTTGTTCCTTAGCTAATTACTCGTCAGAAACAAATGTTCAGAAGCATGGATTTAAATACCATACACTTTGTAAAACCACACTCATCCTTAATCTATGATATCCAACAAAAATACTAATGTTATATTAGCTGAGGCTGGCACAGTTAGCGTTTTAAAGAGGCGGTTAAAGGTGGCTTTTCACAATACTTTGTTTGAACGTGCTGCTAGGGGACGAGGGGATGAGACGACTGGTAGTTAGACTTACCAAGGGTCAGGAGGGAACCGTAGCTGTACCAGGCTGAATGCGCTCCACTGATGACTTGAACTTGCCAGTATTGGGCTGAATGTTATTGATCGATGTAGATGGGACCTTGTATGCGTACGTACCCTGCCATACAAGACAACAAACCATTGGGTCTTAAAGAGGCTGTTTGTGAAAGAACAGAAATTCAATGTGTGGCAGGAGTAGAAAGGCATTCAGATTTTTCAAAGAGGAAGACCAATAAATTTTGTGTGGGATTGGGATGTATCTTGATTTTGGGCTAAAGTATATCAGTTTAGGTGTTTTGCAAACTCAAGATAAGGCCAAATTGACTACACAGCAGTTGGATTATATCAACCCCTTATGAGCAAGTTTGATGGTTGGATCTCCTTCCCAGGAGTAGGGGGATCAAGTTGAAAACAATAATAGTCCAATATGCAGCCAGGCTAGGTATGTCAAGGTTAAAACGGGATGATTGAACTTGGTGTACCATGTCTAGTTACTTCTATAACACAAGGGTAGTAGTGACAAGCTGCTTCAGGTCTTTCATAGTTGAATTATACTTAGGTCTGAGCTCACCAATGCTAAGGGATAAGATTTGGTTTTGTTGAATCAGTAAGGTTAAATTTTAATAGTAACTGAGGCTACTATATACCGAATTGGGTAATGCTAAGTTGCTACAGATTAAGTGCATGATCAGGAAGGACTGGAACGACCATATTTAGGAAAAGATTGGCCTCTACATGGTTGAATGATACTGGCTATGAAAGACAGGGAGGAGGTAATTTTTGGTTAGGAGAGCCAGGGTTATGTAGGGCTGAGAGGGACTGGCCTGCTCAAGGTAGAGAATGCTTACCCCACACAAGGTTAAGTGGGTTTTTCCTACACATAGTTTGAAAGGCCTAGGTTGTGTGAAGCTTTGTAATGGATCGTCTGGTACTGACAGCGCCCAAAACCTGTAAGGGCTGCATCATCAAAGAAAAGATTAAGGGAGGAGCAGACCTGAGGGTTGTGGTGGATAGTGACTTTATGGTATGTAACGTGTGTTCTGTAAAATCAGTGATAGCTTTGTACATAGAAATGTGGTGAAGATAAATAAAGAGGCACTCTGAGAATAAGCTACCTTCTGACCCTGTGGTATGTTAATTGGAGTTTCCTCAGCTACCCTCTTCACACATACGATTATGTTAGCCAGTTATCCTATGGAAAGTGCTGCCATCCTTGTTAATGAGGGAATGAGGCCAAATTATAAAAAGTGGTTATTACAGTTATGTTAGACATTAATCCCAACGTGATTCAAGAGTAATGAGACAGTTCCGAGGAAATGCGAGGCACTGATATTGGATTATGTTCGACACTAAGACCACGTCACGCACTACCGCAAAGTTGATAGGTACTAAATGTTCTGCGACTGATCATAAGGTACAATGAGAGCTGATTCTATGATATGTTTGATATTGCTCCCAGGGCAAGTTAGACTCTATTCCTTGGGCATATTAGGTATTGATCCCAGTGTATGTCAGGACATGATTCCAGTATGAGTTGGGTATTAATCCCAGGACACATTAAATACTAATTCAAGGGTGCCAGAATTTTCAATGTGTGATGAGCCGTGAATCCAGGACATGTTAGACAATGATCCTGACATCTGACGGACCATTTTTGCCTGGCAGTTGCTGAACCATATCGTATAATAATCATGGAGCTTGGCGGTTCAGTCAAACGGGAGGGCGGTATCTCCTGGATAGTATGATCCAGGGCTTTTCAGTCAGTTATTGATATATATATATATATATATATATATATGCATGCATTCATTGATTTGCGAACAGCTCTGAGGTACCTTGTATCAAGCGTAAGAAAAGTCGAAGTTGAGACAACTTTGACTAGAGAGAGGAGGAGGTTGGATATATGACGTTAGTTTACTTGAAAGCCTTTCCTCCTGTAAGGGCAGTATGATATCATTGTCAAATGATTTTTTTTAAATCTTGCTTTTGGGTTTAACCAGACTCCTCTAGCAAAAGCTTACACCGGGAGTGATAAAGCACCTTTGTCTCGCCAGACTTTCTCGCTCCAAAGTCCACACATCCATACTACAGGGAGTGGCGCAGTCTTAGGCTGTAGGAGCCTCTAGAAAGATATTATGGGTAACATCACGACGCCTTCTTAAGAAGAGGTCCTCGAGTAATTATAAACAGATTTTTTTTGTGTGTATCTGAAGTCTAATTTCATTGTTGGTACGAACTGGAAGTCAAATGAGGGAGAGATGGGGCAATCACTTTCGAGAGTACCCATTCGATCATCCATGAGGAACTTTAACCATGATTTTCTAACTGTTATCGTTGTGTACTTATTCGGTATTATGCTAAGGGTCTATGGTGATCTGCGCGATGTGTACAGTCACTCATAAAAGTTCGTGGGGGTCTGCGAGTGTGTGTGGGTCGGTGAAATTCCCGCCCCTTCCTGGACGGCGAGTCTGCATAACGACATGACAACGCACGCATCCATACACACGGCAGAAGTGTGATGTGAAGCGTATGGCATGTGCCATTAACGTTGTTTAGCATATCTTCGTCATATATTCCTCCATATATCCAACGAAAACCAAATCTGAATGATAAGTAATCAAACATTCTAAGTAGACCAAGACCAGAAGCAATGAACAATGAAGCAGTCTGTAACTTGGCTGTTGTCTTTGCCGCTTACCCGATGGACATGAAGTGGTCGCTGTGGCGTCGAGAGGGGACGTCAGTCACCTAAAGATGGGGATGGGGGTAGGAAACTGAGAATAAACGGTTTTCCCGTTAGTGACAATATACTACGATATGACGTTTGGTATTTAAAGAGAGTAATCGGTCATCAAATAAATGTGCAGTGAAGATTTCGTATGTTTATCGTATACATTTTATTATTATATTAACAAATCACTTTAACATCAACTACCATAGCAGAGTAGGAACTAGCCTCCTCCCTCAAGTTTCCACCTGGTTTAAAACCGCCTCTTTACCTTCCTCCTCTTCCTCTGTGGTGTCCATGAGAATTAAACTTCATGTTGCCATTCATGCAAATGCATGAGTGAAAACCATGACATAACGCAATACTTGTGTAGACATTACGTCAATCATGCCCTAAGTGAACATGCATTTCCCAGAGTTTCACCGTGTATGTTCGTGTGTGTGTTGTCTAGTGCCCAGAGACCTGTTGGCATATTGAAATCATGTGGTACATAAAGTATGCAATGTGCGACCATATACAGTAATATAGATGCTTCCTTTGTAGAATAAGTAACCATCTCCATAGATGACATGCGCTACACTGTGACACTGTTTAGCAAACATGTAAACAGAGTACTGAACAAACACAGTGGTAAAACAAATCTTGATATATTTTTGTTGTAAATTATTATAAATACAACACAACAGTGATCATAGATAACTCATTTGTTGTGGTGACCACATCCAATGATGTCTAACACTGTTATTCAAACATGTATTGAGAAAAATGTGTAAAGCAAATATCACTGATATCAATAATAAATTTATGTAAACGCCACTAATGTCAATATCAAAATGTGTAAAGTATTTAAAAGAAACATTAACATGGATCATAAGAATAACAATATTCGACATAAAAACAAATAATAGGCGGTATACACAACTCGCCATGAACTTCACCACTTGTTCAGTCAAATGCACCAAACTAAACCAACAGTATAAACTAAATTGTTTTTCGCGTTACCTTCATCTAAACATCCAGTTAATATCACAGACGGACCAAGCGATTGATATTCTCCCCATCCCCCATTTGCCTCGGTTATTGTATAAAGTCTATCTAACTAAATCAACAAGACGTTGACGGTAGTTTGGCAGACTTTTAAATTTTCCCATTCGGCAGTGGCATGATTTACTACGGCTTTCTGATTTCGCTCGTCTT
>JAUUDZ010149555.1:15563-27994 GCA_032361705.1 Panulirus versicolor | reverse complement strand
AGTGGGAACATTTTCTGTGTAGAAGTGGTGTGAATGTAGACATATGTCTCACTTGATATACAGTTTTGTGTGCAGAGTAAGAATTAAAGCAGCACCTGGCTGCTGCTTCCCACAGTTTCTGTGTGGAGACTGGCCACTTGAGAATTGACAGATATGATACCCACTTCCTTTGAACATCTAAGTTGTGGTACTCTCTTTCTCCTGACTTTTTTTTTTCGTTCCTCCTTTAAGAGTAAAGTCTGCAAACACCTGCAGAACATTTATTAACTTCTACTCTCTTTTTTCTTGTTTTATTTCTTTCACCTGAGATGGCCTTTGACCTGGACAGGGTTTGCGTGTGCCATGTTGTTCACTGGGTATGGGTTGAGGATCTGTGTAAGTGATTTTAGAGGATGTATTTACTTCAGTATATCCCTTGGAATTGAAAGTAGATTAATGATACTAAATGATAAGGCCATTTGCTTGCTTTGATAATGCATGTATGTTATATATCATTCAGAAGGTAAACTTTACAGATCTTCCCCTTTTGTTACTAAATGTTTATTCTCTTCTCTCTTCTTTCTAGTCTTCTCAGCCATATTCCCTTCCATTTGCTTCCATTAATTCTCATAACCTGTTTCTTTCTTGTATTACCCTTTCCTCCCAACATTAGATGGTTTCTTGTTTCAGTTCAAATATTATCATCAATGTGTATCTGTCATTACTAGTTTCATCACATTGATAATATTTAGTTGTACCTAAGTACTGCTTTACTCTTGGATATTATCATCATTCATTGTTGAACTTCTCAAAAAATTATTTCATAGCTATTCATTGTCAGTGTTTTGTACTTCTTGTAATTTGATATTATCAAGGCTTGATTCCCAAGTAACCTTCTTAAGTTATTCTGTGATTTCTGATTAGAAAATGGTAAGAGTTACAACTAGATGTAGAAATGATTCATCTTAGTTTTTGGAGTTTATCATGGAAGACTGACAACTCTTGGAAGTAAAGGTGGGATATTAACTTATCAACATTAAAGCCAATACTCATATGTAGTAATAGTAATAGCTTACCAGAGCATTGACATAAATAATGCTATTACCAAAAGCCAGAGAGAGTAAAGAAAGAAGCTTTTTGAGTTATACACTTGTAGCATGTTGAAAATTTTCCAAAGGAGAAATGTTCACAGTTTTCAGAAGTTGGTTTTGGGACCATGAAGGGTTGGGCTTAGATTCTAAGAGAGGAGGAAAGTTAAGGACCTCCCTATCAAAAGGATTTATAATTCTGACTGAAAATTCAGTCCAGATTAAATGCAGAGAAAAAGCCAGAGCTATTTTATGTTGTACCAAGAAACTGCCTGTAATTGCATATTCCATTCAAGGATGTGAGCTGAATGATTATTACTGATGTATATGGATCATTTAACTGTTATGATATCTGCTGAGAAATGCAAAATCTTGCTAACAGTCATATTCTCTGTTGTAATTATGGAAGGTGTGTACAGTTTGGACAGGACTGATATTTAATTGCATGATTTTTCAATGAATGAGATTTTCTCAATGTAAGTGCTAAATCTACAGGATGCAGAGATGTGATTACCATATAACATGATTACTTACTTGAAAACATCATCTATATGTATATTGTGCAAACAATGAATGGTGTGATCTCATTTCTTAAGGTGTGGGACTCCTGCAGCATTATGTTCAAAATGGAAAGACAAAGGACGATATCATCAGGGCAGCTTCCAAGCTGTGCATGTCTTTCAAGATTGAGACTCCCCGAGTATGCTTTGGTATCATTCATCTCATGGCAGTAAGTCTTAAAGATTTTACATATTTAACAGTTTTCTGCCGCATGAATAGAGGTTTAGTCACTTCAAGACATATTTTATGCCTTTACAGCAAGTGTTGCACAAAGAATCTTTAAATACTCACGCTTCAACACATGTGAACAAACTTATTTGCTCATGCCGCCATATACCCTTGATCCCAGATTTGCCTCTCACCATCATTATGTGGATTAATGTCAAATTTTTTGTGTCTCTTGATATCATGCAGTAAATATATATCGAGTATTTAAGATTGAAATCTCAATTTGCAGCAGGTTGATTTTTTTTTATTTGTAAGTTTTGCAAACCTGCCTAGCAATTATTGCAAGTGTCCATATGTTATATGGTAATTTTTGGAACTGATTTGTTTTCAAGTAGAAAAGTCACTGAAGCAAATAAACTATTTTATTTCTGCAAATGCATTTGTACACA
This sequence comes from Panulirus versicolor, assembly GCA_032361705.1. Classification (NCBI taxonomy): domain Eukaryota; kingdom Metazoa; phylum Arthropoda; class Malacostraca; order Decapoda; family Palinuridae; genus Panulirus; species Panulirus versicolor. Next base: position 25,749 of record JAUUDZ010149555.1, on the reverse strand, counting down.
GAATGGCAGCATGGTGCTGCCTTTAGGCATCTCGGTAAGATTTTGAAGTTTGCTTATATATGAAAAATATTTTCTGTAGGATAATAGATAGTATATAACAAGATAACATTTTATGACTTCATAGCCAATGCCTTATAGGAAAATGTTCTGATACAGTTACCACAGCATATTTCTCTTGTTTTTTCTCATTCTCATATGTTATTCTTTTATACCAAAAGAGAGAAATTGTTTTTCCATTTGAAAAATACCTAATTTTCAGTAGCATCAGGAAGTTTATGTGCTTCCTTCATTAATGAAGAGGTTGAATACTTTGAAACAGTTCTTAAATGAGCCCTATTCTTGTTAAAGAGCTTTATCCTTGACTATGAAAACCGCAGCCATCATATGTCTTATATGATGAAAGTAATGAATGCAGAACTACCATATATTGCAATGAATAAGATATACTTTTATCTTTTTTGATATTTCTGGCTTGTTCTTTTGTACTTCTTGTGATTTGTTTTATTTGGCAATGATAGACCTCTAAACTTATATGTATTAATTCTTTCCATGTTTTCTTTTGACCTAAATGAAATTGAGATTAGAGTGCGCATGCACAAGTATCGTTGGCTGGTCCTGTCCTGATACATATAAAACTCTTTAAGAGTAGAAAGTTTTTCATTTGCAACATGAGATATTGCAATGATTTTGGAATGTTATTAAGGAAAAATGTATCGTATTTCAGGATGAAGTGGTTTATGTAGTACAAAATTTGGTAATGAGCCCTGATGAAATATGTGGATTCGTCATCGGTGATATTTGTGGCACCCCTTACAACCCTTACCATGACTGGCGAGTTGCCTTCCCACCAGTACCAAAGCCTCCAATTTCAATACCTGAAGCACCTCCAGTAAGTGTGAGTGAAAGTGTATGTAAGGGAGGTATGTAAGGATAGAGATAAGTGGAGACCACCACCTTGACTGGTGTCCCAGGTTGGAACATATTTTAGAAATATAGGTAGATAGATAGATAGATGGAAATTGAAAGAGATGATGCATGGTTTCGATGTATTTAGAAAGAATATAGTTAATAACTACAGTTCGCCATACTGTGTTGGCTACTATAAAGAAGTATGATTTATATAAACTATTGTTAATGGTATTAAAAGGATAGAATATTTGAGAATCAGGAAAAAACTTTAAAGGTGTAAAGCATGAAGGGAAAACCTGATTATGGAATAATATGAGAAATAAGTTTTATTAAAGTAGATATATTTATTATTATCATTATACTTGATCGCCGTTTCCCGCATCAGTGAGGTGGCGCCAGAAAACAGACGTAGAATGACCCGTCCACTTATGTACACACATATATACATAAACTCCCATACGTGTACATATACATATCAACATATACACATACACAGACATATACATATATATGCACTTGTACATATTCATCCTTGCTTGCTCTCATCCATTCCTGGTGTATGTTGACAGGTATATGTATATGTAATTGTATGTGCATGTATATATGTGTTTGTATGAGTGGATGGATCTTTCTTCATCTGTTTCCTGGTGCTACTTCGCTGACACGGGAAATGGTAATCAAGTGTAGTAGATAGATAAATGAATATATACCCAATGTATTTTTTTCGTTTTTCTTTTGTTTTTCTTTAGGAGGGAATGCCAACTCTTAAAGTTCTTCATCTTTCGGATACACACTTTGATCCTGAATACAGAGAAGGGTCTAATGCAGACTGTGATGAGCCATTATGTTGCCGGGCAACTTCTGGTCCTGTTAGGTCACCAGACAAGAGAGCAGGATTGTGGGGAGATTATCGAAAGTGTGACACTCCTCAGAGAACCATTGAAAGTATGCTGGAAAATATTGCATATCTACATCCTGTAAGTATTCAGGTGGTGTGCAGAGTACAAGCTTTTCAATAGACTGTTTACTGTATGACAAGTGAGTGCCTTTTATATGATAGGTCAGTTGTCATAAAACTCAGATTGAATGCATTATGAATATCAATGAATACTTAGGAAAAGAACTTTCTTAGTGCACAGATGTTTATATGTTTTTCCCAAGTGGCATGCTCAGAATAATTTGCACACTTTTGAAAAAGGGAAACCTGTTTTGATATGTAGATTGTCTTCATTTTTCCAATCACTTAGGTATCTAAGCTCCTATATACACCCACTGTAGATAGAGGAACTGTTTTTTAAATATCAGTATGAGGGTAGTTCCAGCTTTAAGTAGGAAGTTTGCTAATTATCCTTATATACATATTGATTTATTGCAACTATTACAACTTTAAAAACCTGAATGAAAAAGTAAAGATTGTGTTGAGTGCATAGAACAACATAAAATTAGGAGGCTATCATTTAAGGAAGAAAATTCAAAATCTCTGCACAATTTAAGTGTGAAATTTAGATCTCATGTAATTTGCCATTTCTCCAAACACAGTTTAATGTGTCATTACTTAATGTAATATCAGTTACACGATGTCTGTAAACATGTCAGATAGTTTTGTAACAATGCTGAAGTGAAATTCTTGGATTCTAATTTACTTAGAGTCAGCTGAGACATGTAGAAACTTAAGTATACATTTCATAATTTCTGTGAATGCTTTACTAATGTTATTTATGATTTGGTTTGGATGAAATAAGCAGGATCTCATATATTTTACAATTAACATTGGTAATCTTTCTACCAGGACATTGACTATATCATCTGGACTGGTGATCTTCCTCCACATGACATCTGGAATCAAACTAGAGAGAACAATTTAGGCATTTTGAAATCTACTGTTCGTCAGCTCCTAGATTACTTCCCATATACACCAATTTTTCCAGCCTTAGGAAATCATGAAGCTGCTCCTGTAAATAGGTAAGATGAAAAAGGCTGGCTTTTAAGCTGAAATTGATACCCTAAGGAGGACACGCAATATGACACACCTTAAAAATGAACATTTATCTAAGTTTTGGGAAGAGACTCTAAAGTAGCAGTCTGTTCGTAGATATAATGTCATTAAATGAAAAATATTTTTTACATAAAGGCAATGAGGCTAGCATTTTATGCTTTGCTCTACCTCTGTATGGGCAGGCAACATTCCATATGAAATTTTCTGTTACGTGTCTGATGTATTAGAATGACCTTATGCACAGCTCATAGGGCATACACTCATTAATCTTGTCTGGCCTTGGGATTAACTCTCATTTCCTCGATTGCGAGTGTAGGGTGCAACTACGTAACTATTAACTATCATGTGTCTGTAAATACCTATTTGTAAAGTATGGGGAGGGAGGTTTACAGACATAAAGCCCCATCTCTGGAATGGGTGTTTATGTCTTTATGCCTCAAAGACATTCCAAAATTTTTGTATCTTGTAGTTTTCTACCCTTGAATATGTTTTAGGCAGGGAAAATTTTTTTATTAGCAACTGTAATTAGGTTTACTAAAAAACCAAGGGTACACTGTTTTAAGAAGAAATTTTCTTTTTCATTGCCTGTAATTGCCTGTATTTTTTTCCTGCAACACAGTTTTCCTCCACCATTCGTTGTTGGAGATTATGGTGTCAGCTGGTTGTATGATGAACTGGATCAGCAGTGGCAACATTGGCTGCCACAAGATTCCTCCCATTCAGTGAGAAAAGGCGCTTTCTACTCTGTCCTGGTTCGACCTGGTTTCAGGATAATTTCTCTCAACATGAATTACTGTAATAATAAGAACTGGTAAGCAGCAGTACAAACAATTGGTATGATTAATACCAATATAGTAGGTTTTAGTACCATAGTGATAGAGATCACTGAGCAAAAATCTAGTATGAAATGCATTGCTTCTTCCTGAATGGAATATCAACTAAGTTTTTGGATTTTGTTGATTGAAGGTATGCTGAAACTTCATCAGCATTTCACTTATTAACCCAGTTTGTGCAATCAAATGGTGAATACATGCAACAGCACTTAAAATGTATGCCACAAAATTACTTATCTGTGTATGTTATATACCCCAGCCTAAACTCAGTGCTCATTTATTAATCAACCCCATGGGGAGTTTGAATGATTGGGTTGGCTGCAGACTGACTGACACTGCCAGGATTTTAACTTAGGAAGGTCCATGTGTGATTATTATAAGATCAAAAACTGTCACAAATTAGTAATTATCATAAACATTTATTTGCAATGAAATGCTAGCTATTTGTACCTTGGAAGAGCTCACGCCTCACTCACAAAAGTGTTGATGATTATACTAAATATACAAGAATTCATCTGCAGAATTTCTTCACACCTGGGCTGAACTGGCTGCAAAATCTGGATTTAGAATGGATCAAAGCCCAAATGTTGACCACACAGCCCTTGTAAAGAAATCTTGTACAAAATTTGGGAAGTTTGTATTTCAGTTGGTAGTCACTGTTGATTGTGAAATTCTTTCATTAGCTTGTCTTTTAAGGTCTGTTTCTCATGGACAGACTACTGAAGTTGAAATCAGTTGTCAGATCTGTTGGCTTATTTGCTAGATTCTTGAGTTCTTATCCCTTATAAAAGAAAAGATGAAAAAAAATAATTTGGATGCAGAATTTGTGAACAATATGTAAGATTCTAAATGAAATGATGCAGCTTACATATTACTTATATCAACCTTCCATGGTCCAATTCCTCCAAACTGCCAGTAAGTGATTGTACATGCAGTGTTCTTGGTCATTACCCTGTTAATAACTGTAGGCTTCAGTTGTCTATTGTATTATTCACTCATTATCTGCAGTGTGTGCATAGACATCTAAGAGAGTTTTGTTATTATGTATTTGTTTGGTGTTTCGTTATGTTAGCTATTGCATATTTTTATCATGTCTAAGTTTGATAGAATGAATTTATCAGCAAAATGGCTCATGATTAAATTTAGGATGTTTATACTAACCTGAGTGGTAGTTTGTTTTCATTCAAAAAGAATGATAACAGTATTAGGCACCAAAAACTCAGTTTTGAGCTATACTGGTTAGATAGAATCCTCCATTCAGTAACATGTTTCTTTGGCTGTGCAGAGTTTAACTTACAAATTGTAACTCACTTGTTGCAGAAGGTCAGGTGCCTCTTTGATAAGATTTTCACCTTTTCACACTTCATTTATGTGGGGGCTTACTGTTAAAGCAGTTAAGCAGTGGCCGTGTTTGGTTTTCTCTTTGTTCAAATGATTAATTGTAGAAGAAATTCATCATTTCTGTCCTGAGCATATAATTTGTGACTTTCATGCCATGATTACTTAAACTGTAGAGGCAAACCTTGAAGGTACACGAAAAGGAAATTACCAAAAAGTCTGTGTTCCAGTGTTCATTAACTATGAAGCTGCACAAACCTTGACCTAGCTTTTTGTGACAGTTGGGAACCTTATGAGTAAGAACTCCTGTTCAAGTAAAGTAGTTATTCTGAGTTCTTCCTCAAATGTATTTTCAGTTCAGGAAAGACGAGAGTACTCTTCATGCTAATTTGAATATACTGTTTCGTGCATGTTAGATAGAGCAGTTTTATTTTTGTACATGGTTCACACTAGAGTATAAAATTATTTTTCATAGGTGGTTACTTGTGAACTCAACTGACCCAGCCCAAGAACTTCAGTGGTTCATTTATGAGCTGCAAGGGGCAGAAGACAGAGGGGAGAAGGTTCATGTATTAGGCCACATACCCCCTGGCCATCATGATTGTCTCAAGGTCTGGAGTCATAATTACTACACCATTATCAATAGGTAAGTTAGATTCATGGTGTCGCTAACTCCAAATTATATTTTTTTTACATATAAGATACCATCATGAGTCAAGTCTATGGTACTTAAGGCTGTTTAACACACTCCAGACTATCCGTTCACAGCTATTTGTGAACTGACTCAGTAACATTGTATTTGATTGCAGCAAGATTTGGAATGTACAGTTTAGGGATAAACTTGACTATGTTTCCTCTAACCACTCATACAGGTATGAGTCCACCATCACTGCTCAGTTCTTTGGACACACCCATTTTGATGAATTTGAGCTCTTCTATGATGAGTTTCTTCGTCATCGTGTGACAAATATTGCATACATTGGACCATCTGTAACAACCTACTATAAACTTAATCCTGGCTACAGAATATACACCATTGAAGGAGACTATGTGGGATCCCGAAAGGTTAGAAATTTAGTGTTCTTTCTAAAATCAGATTTAGAGTATTTCAGTATAGGTTATTTCCAAAAGTTAATGTCTTTTTTTCAAGATATTATCTGAATAGTTGTGCATATTTACCAGAATTATTTCCTCATCATCTAAGTTAGATATATTAAAGGCTGTATGGTGATTCTGAGTGTGCATACTTCCCTATCTGTACATTACAGGGAGAAAGTGTGATACATACAGGGCCTTGTCTCTTTAACTTTCATTATCATGATATAACTTTTTAAACTTTCGTGTACAGTCTGCATTCACTCCAAAGGAGGCCACTATTTTACTGTTACTGGAATTAGTGCGGCCTCGAAGCTGTAAGAACTGCTACAGAGAGAGGGGTCTTTGGAGTGTGTAATCATGATATCAGTGTTGTGTGTTTTAATGTAACTAACTTGATATGAAGGTCAAAAATGTAGTAATAATTAATCAAGATCCTGTTTGTATACTTATATTTTTAGAATCATGTTATTAGTTTATTACATTTTAGTATGCTTCATAGCGAAGTTAGATTTAGCAAATTGTAATGGTTGTATCAATTTTTATTACCTTTTTTCCCCAGATGGTGTTAGACCATGAGACTTGGGTTATGAACCTGGATGAAGCTAACAGAGAAAGGATCCCAAGATGGTACCAACTATATTCAGCTAAGAGAGCTTATGGCATGAGAAATTTACTTCCTAAAGAGTGGGATCAGTTAATTTTGAAGATGACATTAGATGATAATCTTTTTAAAAAATATCTCAGGTAAAGAGCACCACATCTTTCTATTTAATCTTGATCTGAGATTTTCATATATGCCTATTCTTATCTGATCATTTTCTGTATTTGATTGTCATTTCTGCTTTAGCTAGGTAACACGAGGAAGAAGTTAACAGTGGCCTTATTTGCAGACTTGCATTACCTAGTTATCATGTGCAATGTAACGAAACAAGTGATTATCATCTACAGCTAAGCCCCATGGGTTAACTTCATGATTTACCTTGCTCGCTTCATATTCCAAGGTCCACTCTGATCCAGTTAATTTTTTTTAGTGCATGCCACTTGCCTTCGTAAATATTTAGGCTCTGATGCCCTAAAGGCCTCCTTCACTCCATCCTTCCATCTCTTTTGAAGTCCCTTGCTCCCTTATACACAGATTCTTTTTAAAACTTTTTCTTCCTTTATCCCGTTTTTTATGTCCAAATCATGTGAAATGACGCTTATTATTACATCTCTCTTTTCAGTCATTCCTTACATGATCAACCTGCCTTACATCTTTTATCATTCTCTAGCATTTCATTTCCAACACATTCACTTTTTTTTTTTTCAAAGCCAAGACTTGATACAACATTTTCAAAACTATTATACCTTCAAAAATACCCTTCTTTGCCTATTCAGACACTGAACTTTCTTATACATGCTCTTTAATACACCCATAACCATATTTCCCTCTTTCACCCTGTGATTTACTTCAGCCCCCAAGCTTCATCCACTGCTATATCCACTCCCAGGTTTCATAAGCACTCTTCTTCCAACTAGACCCTCCACATTCGAACTCACACTTAAATCATCCTGTAATACCCCCCTGCTACACATTACATTACTTTTGTGAACCTAAACTTTCAACTCCCTCTTTTCAAACACTCCCAAATTCCAAAACCAGTTTCTGTGAGTTTTCCTGTGGTGTCTGCCACCACTTCTTATTCAAACATCAACCGGCTCACCTCCCAGTTCCCCACCAATCACTTCCAACTGAGCAAGAAAGAAAGACTTCATCCTCAAAACAGATTGCCTTGATGTGAACAACTTTTCATCATTAATTTTCATTTTTCAAGCTTTCTCAAAAGTGTGTCAACTAGGTAACTATCCACCAACATCTTGAATTGCCTGTCTGAAAGTTAGACATTCATGAAATTACAATACACCTCTTGGGAGTTCTCAACAGAAAAATACTGTGTATGGTAATGAATTATGAAAAGGGAGTTGTCAGGCACCGTTTACTTGAAGTTACAACTTTTCTTAGTGAAAAGTCACCTTTGGCAATGCTGTTGTACTAGGAATGCATACGCCTCAAACAATTTGTCAGACACCACTTACTTCAGGTTACACCTTTCCTTAGTGATGAAAAGTCACCTTTGACAATGTTGTATTACTGGGAATGCATACTTTTCAAACAACTTACTCCAAAGGAATTCACATTTCCCAGCTACTGGAAGCAGTACCTCCTTGGGCTGCAGGAGCCTTTGGGGAGAGATCTTAGATAACATCAGGATTTTCTCAGAAGTTGGTCCAGTTGCAATTATGTATAAATGAATGCCGGTAATTCTGAAAAAATTTTTTGTTTTTAATCCAAGGCATATTTATTGGTATAGTTTCATGATTTTATATCTTTTAAACCAGTGTAGAAGAAGAGACATCACTAATTAATGAATGGAGGATTTGCTCTTGATCTTATGACTTGTATTATTAAGGTAGGAATTGGCTTATTTGGTTTATTTCTAGAGCTTTGGGACTTGTAGTCACATCAGTTCGTCATACATCTATATAGGTCAGGTTTATCATTATATGAAAATCAAGATCACCCTAACAAATTAATTCTTAACAAACATTGTATTACAACAGAGAAAGGTTTCTTTATCAAAACTTCCTTTAACCTTAGTAAATTTATAGGTTACAACACAGTAAATCTTTTTAGACTTTGCAAGAGATTCCCAAATATTATTTCATATTTTACTAGGAAGTCAAAATCATGCTATCTATCTATCTGTTTCTCTGACACTTGTTCCAATTGGAACTCCCTTAAAGGGATGGCCATGGCAACAGTCTCCATAACTAAAGAACTCCAGTGCCGCTTTTTAGCCTTTAATGTCTCACCCCTAAGAGGCCACTGGCAGAGGTCATGTATAGCGCAGTGTTTGCAGAGGCTCCTACGTAATGTTCCTAATGACTACTTCTATCTAATGCTCCTACCTACTACTTCTATCTAATGCTCCTACCTACTACTTCTATCTAATGCACCTACTTACTACTTCTATCTAATGCTCCTACCTACTACGTCTACCTAATGTTTCTACCTAATGCTCCTGCCTGAATGATCTTACTTGATTCTAAAAGCATAATTTTATTTTACTTTTCAGATTTTATTGGAAGAACTCAGTTGTACAAGAAGATTGTGATCCTGAGTGCAAAAAACGCATGTTGTGCGATTTAAAATCGGGACGGTCAAATGATCGGAAGAATACTTGTGCAGAGATAAATAAACAAATGGAGATCCAGGAGCGGAGTGATTGGACAAATTGGATCTTCTCAGGCCTGACCATTACGTATGACTGGATTACCAATATTTTTAATGGTATTTAGCATGCATGTGTGCTTTTTGCATGACAAGGACAGGGTAATTTTGCATGCTAATTTATTCATATTTATTCATTCTTTTAGATGATAGAGAGTAATATAAAAACTTAGGTTAATAATTTTATTAATAAATCATATGTTTGGTGTTTTTTGACAACTAGCTCATAATATTGGGAAATTTTCTATAGTATTTTATTTTTATATAATTTTACATGTAGACTCTTGTACTTGCTCGCAGAACAACTTATAGATAAATTTTAGTGATATGTTTACTTATTTATTAAATGTGAAGTGACTGTCTTCCAAATGGAAAATTAATGTAACTTTACTTTTTTAGATGCTTCAGTTACATTTTTTAATGTATTAATGACAACTTATTTGTTAACTGACTCTTGAGATATCAGCTATTGAAACCTAAATAATTGTGTTGATGGCAAAAATTTTACCATGCAAAGCTTAATTACCTATTCATTTATAATATGTTCAAGCATTCTTTCACATAGTTTCAACAGTAATTTATGTTTTATCTAACAAAATATGTAGTACTTATGAGAGTGCTTTAACAACAAACCTTATTTCTACTGCTTTTTTTTATCTTCAGTAATGTTACATTATGCATTACATTGTATTTGGTGAATTTTTTTGACAACACAATGTCTTAAACATATTTGTATGTAAA
>JAUUDZ010149555.1:0-15553 GCA_032361705.1 Panulirus versicolor | reverse complement strand
ATAAGATTACACTAAGTTTTCATATGAAGCATAGATTTTTAAGTAATTTTACATAGTTTTCCTAATTGTTATTCCGACTGAAAATACTTATAGTTATAACAATTTTAGATTTTATATTTCTCCAGTGGAGATCATATAGTGATATAGCTGAGGGTTGTGATGATACTAGGCGTTTAATGTTAATATTAACTCCTACTCAGGTGACCTGATTAAAGAAGTTCCAACCGTTATTACATTACACTTTCATTTTTATACTTTGTCTTCTGCACCTGTTTCTACACTAAATGCACCTCAATCCTAGATACGCTCTCATAGTTAGCCACCCAGTATTTGTTCTTTCCTATTGTCATTGTCTTGACTGAGTATGAAAAATAACTGTATATATTCATATATCTGAATACTATACAATACTTTCATTATTCACATCTCTGAATTTAAAACATTTTTCTCATTATGTTTTCACTTCATCATTTTAATTATTTTCCTTTACCAGAAAACAGATATGTGGTTTTGCTGTCTAGAAATTTTGTTCTTCCTTGTGCTCTTGCTTATTGTAGGCCAATTTTTCATTATAAACTTCCTTTTATCACTTAGGTTCCCTGCATTTTTTTGTTGCCATATTGTGTCTACCTCACTTGCTGTTACTACATTTATTAAACTTTAAATACAGACCCCTATGATGTGAAAAGACAACGGGTTTTAAGTTCCTTATGGCCTTGCTATGATAGAAAATGCAAGCTTGTATATATATTACAGCTTATGAACTACTTCAAGCTGCCTTATCTGAAGACTGAACCCCAGTGTCACTGGTTGTGAATGTAATTCTTTTCTTCTTCATCATGTTATCTTTGTTTTCTCCATGTTATCATTACATAGGGTTTTAAAAGCCTTAATTGTATCCTTGCATTAAAAGGTTGGCCATCAATGCATCCTTTTTCATTCAGAATGATATGTCTCCTACTTATATTATGCATTTGAAATACTTCTTTATACTAATACAAAAAGTTTCCAAAGTATGCTCCTCATGTAGTAATACTAATACACTAAGGGCACTAACTGTAGATGTAGAGGAAAGGTGGTGGTAAGTTAGCAGAGAAAAGAGAAAAAGATGATTGTTGGGACATGAAATATCTGCCTTGATTTTGCTTTTTCAGAGGTCAGGTTTGGTTTGTGTATCATATGAATGAGCATGTGCTCTCCTTTGTAATGTTTGCCTTATTTTTCATTCTTTAATTCTCATGGTTGGTTTGTATTTCCTGTAAGAATGCATGTGTTATGTGTGTCAGTTAATGTATAACGCTGATTTTTTTTTTCTAAAAATGTTTTTAGTTTTACAAATCAAAATTTACTCAGGAGACTGCTCACATATTGCCTTTTGAATGTTTATTCTTGTGCACATTTGTAAGAAAAGTAGATGAGATTGTGACATGAAATTGTAAATGATTTTTGGATGAAAAAGACCATAAGTTAAAGATCAGGAAGTAATTATTTCATGACAGAGCTATACTTCTTTCAAGAGATGCTATCCACATGCAAGAAAAGTACCTTCATACACAGTAAAAATTCTCAAAATGTTAAGTATCCTTACAAAAATAAGCTGAGGAGAACAATTCATTAATCCATCTATTTCCGTAATACTATTCCCATGAGTGCAGCATGTAACTTTTTCACAAAAGCCCACCTGGAACAAAGAATAAACAAGAAAAACAAAAGTGGTAGCTAACATACCTAATTATAGATAAGTAAAATGAAAACTAGAGTCCTAAATACTCTCATTTTATGCCAGCAAATGCAACAATTGTTCATATCATGTGCATCACCTTGCACCAAGTTGATTTGTCTGTGTGACTTTCATCTCCATTCTGTTTTTCCGTTTCCTTTATAAAGAATTTCTGAGGCCAACGGTCATTTCTCTGGTAACAACTACTGATACATCCATCAACATTAACAAATTATGCACAAAATTTGTCTGCTACTTATGAAGATTGCATCAGTTTTTCCAACCTTCATTGGTGCTATTTAAATCTTTCACCAGCCTGTTCTTTCTTTTTTCTTTGATACTTGATTGTCATTTCCTGAGTTAGCAAGGTAGCGACAGAAATAAGAAAGGACACATTCACTCCCATCTGTTCTCTAGCTGTCACATGCAAATGCACCAAAACTACAGCTCTTTTCATATACTTTCTTTATACAGTATTTCTAACCCAAATAATTTTTTATTATACTACTATAGGACCCCTTTTGTGAACACCTTTGAAGCAAGAAGGTCCTTGGCAAGACTGTACACCCTTCCAACCACTGATAATTATACAACTTTGTTCAGGCTGACCTCATGCTAGTGTTGTAACCACAAGTAGGGAAATTCTGGTACCATCACCCCAAAGAATAACACTTACAGATAATATGTTAATGAAGTCTCCTCAGAAAAGATTAGTTAATACTTTGGGAGAATATAACCATATCATAAGCCACTGAAGTTAAATAACCACTCATTGGTTTGTAGTATACATCAAAGCGGTGGACTGACGTGTTAAAGTCTGATATAACAGCCACTGAAAATATCATCTGACATCTCTTCAGCTCTCGCATCACAGATTGGGACCAAACGTGCCAAGGCACAGCATACAAAGTTCTATCTCTAATTAAGTTTTGAAATCAGAGGATTAAACTTCATAGTCACAAGGTCTTGTGCACCTCCTTTTTTTTCTTATAGAAAAACGTTCTATTTTGAAATCTCTATGTTATGAAATCAGTAGAGCAGCGCCCAGTGTTTGAAGAACTAAGTTTGTGTCCTTCAGTTTTGGCCATTATCTTTACTTTTCCCAGGCAACAAAACCTGTTGAAGGCCCTGCACTCCCTGTGCTTGCCCTAAGCATGGCAAAACCTTTATTTTTGATGGTTAGGACTAGAAAATTGTATCTACAACAATTCTTATTGTTGATAAACCACTGAAAAACATCCAACATCACTTGGGATATATTCTATCTCCCAGCATATTTTTTCCCAAAGATCTAAATCTCAGTTAAGTGCCTGGAAACAGACATTCCATCTTTAGAATGAGCATTGTTATCATTGGAACCCAAGATTATTGGACTCACAAAGTCTACAAATGTACAATTATTTCCCATCATATTTTTCTACCTTAAAGTGCTATATACACCTTCATAGCTTTCAAAAGTGATCTTTTATTAAGAGTTATGGCTAAAGATTTCTTTGAATGATTAAGAATTAAGATTTGTGGAACATACATGATATATCTTCCCTCCCTCCTGTGTATGAAATGACTGACTTTTAGATAAGTTTTAGAAGTAGTCATTAAATAATGATTTTGTAGAAGTTGTCTCAGTACTTGCATATACAATTAAATCAATTTTTAATACCCAACTACCATTCCCATCTTTGTCATAAACAAAAACCATCATTACACACACAATGTGAGCCTGTCAATTCGGATTACTCACAGATGTTCATTTGTGGGAAATTCTGTCAAGAAATAATATTTCCTAACATTTCCCAAATTTTACTCTATACTCTGTGTTAATAATCTACCTAATGTTCATTTTGTGTACATAAAACAGGAAGGCAATTGTGAAATTTCCCAAGAACTTTATGATTACATTTTATCAGTGCGATAGACATAGTAGTTGTTTATGAAATAGCTGGCCTCCATTATAGTTCTCATATTGGTTTAGCAGTCACAATAGTGAAAGGATTGCTTTTAACCCTGTAAAAGGAGCAGAGGAAATTTAAGATGAAAAATGAGCATGAGAAAGGGAGCAAGAAAAAGATGAAAATGTTAATTAAGATGATTGCAAAATGTGTAAGAAGGTCAGCTTTGGGAATATGCTTATGAAAACTATCATTAAGAGAAGAAAAGCCATTGAACAGACCCACAAAGTACCTCATTTAGTAGAATATCAAATGTACTCCAACTTATCCTAACAATCAAAGGAGCTTCCAAATCCTTCCCTGCTACTTTTACTTGTTTTTCCTTTACCTTGGCTGCTGTAAAACTTTTAGTCTTTTCACCGTTGAAGTTAAAATGGTACTGAGAAAAAAGTTTCATCTACTGTGTGATAATTATTATTGAAATATGCACCATTTTTCAGCTAATATTTTGGGTGTTTTACCGGGTCACTTAAATGGATTGTGCATTACAGCAACAAAGGCAATGGGGAAGAATGTGTACATCATCCTAGTACAAATTATTTAAATCCTTGGGAAAGATTGAATACATCATTCTGGTTTAAGTTACTGAAAAGGGTAGAGATATATGTGTGACAAGGAATGTAGATGACAACACAGTAGGTGTGGCCTGGGAGTGGTCAGCATAATATCCGTGGGCTGATAAGTTATTGGTAGCTACTGCATGAAATTGGTTTGGAAAGAATAATTTAGAAATGGCCATACATGTTGATAAAGAAATTACCCTGAGAGTGGTCAAGAAAGACAGTAATGGACTGATGAAGTAGTGTTTAGCCAATGCATGAAATGGGCTCGGAAGAAAGCACTCAGACTTAGTGAAATGAGCATTGATAGATGTAAGGGAGGCTGGCTTTAGAAAGGGAATAACAAAGAAGTGAATGACAAAGAGATGTAAGAATGAGTTTTTATACCATCTGTAGCAAAACAGATGGGCATGTCCAGGGTGTTCCAATCTTGTGTATGAATTTCATGACAAGCCATTGTATTTGAACCAATCTTGTGCCCCAGATATTGCATACAAAGTAATGCAGTGAGTAAGATGTACATGGGTAAGCGCCACAGGCCCAGTTCACAAGGTACTCTATGCTGTTGTACTTCTTATCCCTATGTGCACTGTACATCATGGCAGGATGACTGGTCTTGGACCAGAATTGTACCAAAGAACTAGTCAAAACCCATTCTTACCAAAGCACAAAATATCAATGTTAGGTTTGAGAGAACTAACCTAACCTAACCTTTATAATCTTGGCATTACTTGTTTTACCCACCCTCATAGTCAGAACTGATTTTGACTAGCCAAAACTAGTTCTGACTGATTTTGGGTTTAAACTGCAACACACACACACACACACACACACACACACACACACACACATATATTTATATATATAGTACCAGTTGCACACCAGGGCTGCATATAGAACCACATGGAGCCCTATCTTCTGACCACGTGCCCATCCTGATAACACTCTATCTGGCCATCCCATCCCTCACAGCCAACAAAATGACTTGCTCGTATTACAGAAGAGAAGACTGTCCAGCCTTCACATAGTGCATATCATTCAAGCTCCAAAATTTCGTATTTGGCATTTTCCCATCCCTAAATCATGCACTGTCACAGTACATCACAAACTAAGACAGCAGAACGCATAAACAAAAGGACATACAAAAAAATCCCAAAAAACTACTGACCTTATTAAACAGCTCAGAAGAAATCACAGAGTGAATCTAAACCCTAAACAACACGATCACTAACCTGATCATTGAAAGGCAAACTGACATTCAAAACCTGCAAACAACCATAGTGCATGTTATAGAAAATCCACACTTCCTTCACCTACCCAGACTCCACTTATGAAGAACTTCAGACCTAGTGACATCCGGTCTACCAAAGAACACCTAAACTTACTCGTGAGGAACTTTGCAGAATTCAGCCACAAACCAACCGCACCCATAAATTGACAAGTCATGAAAAACACACAAAATCCATCTAGAAACAACCATTCAGTTTGTTGATTGTAAACTTTGATGATGTAAGTCAGGTTTGGTCTCCTTGTGCTATAGTTATTCCCATTATTCTTTTTCAAGATTTCCAGTGGTAGCCTATCCTACTCATTCTATGATTTGCATTGTTGTAGATTTCTTACTAACAATATATCATTGACATTATATTTGTGTAACTCCATTACACCCAAATCTCTTATGGTCTTTGTTTTTTTGAATTGTTATTAATGTTGACTATTATGTGCTCTGATAGAGCAAAATATAATGATTACTTATATGGATGTGTGTGTGTGTGTGAACTATAGTTTTGTTATGATAATCATTAAATTTTTTTCCAGTTACTCTCTTCCATTTCATAATTGCTCATTCTTGCTTATAATGTCACAGGTCACTGGCAACATGGTGGTTTTTGGGCTGATCTGTGGTGTAAGGATGAGGCACTTAACATATACTTGCAGCATTTCTGTAATATTGTTCTTACAGTTGAGAGTTCAGTATATATTTTTAGGAGAAAAAATTTTTATCAGATGTTTTCAAATTAATCATGATTGTTACAGTTAACTTTTACTAGATTACAGTCATTTTAGTAAGGACTTTTTTTTTCATTTATTTTTTGATAACTTTTGTATTCAGATGAATCATATGTTAAGAAAATAGATTTTTGCCTGTATCTTCTTAACGATTATCATTACCCATAAAATTTGTGCACGTTGATACTCATTTGAGCTCATGAAATATTTTACACAGATTTATTATTGATTTATCTTGATTTTATCACTGAGTGCTCCTCCTAGTCCCTTTTTTCAGTGCTCTTGATAAGTTATAAAGATACTGGACTATGATATTTAGCATAGAACCAATTCAGTACGAAGCTGAGCTGTCCAGCAGCTTGATGACTGAAATAAAGGACTGGCTACTTGATGCTAACCAGTGACATATATAGTTAATATTGTTGTTTAGCATAAATGTCAATAAAGAGTACAAAATAAACTTCCATGAAAAATTTTAATATTATATTCATATTTCCATACATAGAGAAATTTTGCATAAAATCACCAAATCTGTTCATTAGGCATTTAGCAAACTTATGGCTATTGTTCATGAACTTTGATAAGTTAGAATTAAATACCAATTTATTTTTCTATTAACAAAAAGCTATGGTGTAAATGCACTCACACTTTTTCGCTTAGATAAGCCTGATACAGTATATAAGATGTTCTTGATGATATACTAGATTTATTATAAATTCTAGCTGTAAAGTTGCCCACAACAACATTTTGTTTTAGATTTCTACTGAAGTTTTATAAATTATGACCAGTTTTCTGATTTTCTCAGAAAGCCTTGTTTTGGTAGTTAATCTATTCTGATGAGATTAAACAGAGTTGATTTGGAATTAATCAATTATTACTTGATTTATGCTGATTCTCTATACACTTTTTTCATGTATGCCACTGACACGGACACTTATTTATTTTTGATAGTTCTTGTGTTTACCCCTTTTCATTTATTGAAGATTTTGAATTTTGCCTTTGAAACCCAAAGAAAATACTTTAACACATATTGAAACCCTCAGTCACAAATGAAAATGGCCAGATATCATACAAAGAGTCAGACAGTCTTGCCTCATTGCCTCAATAACCTCTTCAGTCAGCCAATCCTTTCAAGCCTTGCTACACACCATGGGCACCTATTTTTTGGTTATAACATCACATTTACATATAGTAATTTGTTTACATAAATATTTATGTTTTGAATTGATTTATTTAGTTACTATATTTTCCCATTCATATATCTAAACATTTATGTGTCTTCTGCATTAATTTATTTAGTTATGTCTGGTATTAGTAATGTTAGGTTGATAAGTGCATCCTCAGTTTATAGCATTCTACTTATGTGAAATATTTTCTGAGTTTACAGTCTTCTGATGTACACTTGAGTTTTTAGGTATATGTCTTGAACTAAGTACAGGAATCTCTGCTTGAGAATAGATCAGCACAGGTTGAGTATCCCTTATCAAAAATACCTGGGATCAGAAGTGTTTTGGATTTTCGATTTTTTAAAATTCATTTTGGAATATTTGCATATACATAATGAGATATCTTGGGGATGGGACCCAAGTCCAAACACAAAATCCATTTATGATTCATATATGCCTTATACACATAACCTAAAGGTAATTTATACAATACTTGTAATAATTTTGCTTCCTCTTACCACTGTTACCCATAGGGGTATTTGCAGACCTTTTTGTCATTTTCAACAATATTTTTGTACCACAGAGCAGAGAATAAGCAGAAAACAGTGAGTAATGCATGTAGATCTGACAGTAATGATGGTTTGTAACAAACTGGTGCCAACAAAGCATCAGAGCCCAGTATAGGCAAGTGAGGTCAGGTGTGGAATTTTCCACTTGTGACGTCATGTTGCCTCTCAAAAAGTTTCAGAGCTTTTAGATATCGGATTTTCGGATTAGGGATGCTCAATCTGTATCACCAAATAGTAACCTCTGTAAAATTAAGTCTGTTAGAAACTTATTGACAGAATGCAAAGACAGTATGTAAGTGACATTACAATATTCAACATTATATATATATATCATCATATTCAGGGAATCTAAAGAAAGCTTTGATACTTACATGGATGGCACCTACAACAGTTGCTTGTGGTATACAATGAAAAGTTAAAAGCTAAACAGTGTATAAACTAAGCACCACACGTTAGTGTCTCCAAACACTGCTTTTTTTCTTTCATTTGAAACCATTTACATGAGTAAGATCATTGTGTTGTAGTAAACATTTACTGTGAGAATCCTTGGGCTCAAATAGTTTTATTACAACCCTTCTGAGAAAAGTTTAAAGATCATCCATGACTACAACTCTAATAAAAAAAGGAGGCTGACAAAAACTGAAAAAGGAGTTACACGAGTCATTACCTGGGAAACAGGTGTCAGTTGGTGCTTCTTTACTGGCAGTATTTGAAATAGTGAACAACAGGAAAACTTCCTTAAGGAACAGTAGTTATTGGGTTTTCCTCCTATTCCACCTGCTCTATTAAACCCTGCAAAGTGTGTCATACTGTTATGCAACTCTTTTTCTTTCAGTATTTTCATTGCCAGACTCATAATCACTAACAATCACTGGTGGAAGTGACTATTTAATTGTCTCAGCTAAGACATCAGGTCTGAGAAAATATAAATTATAATTCACTTGTATATGTTTGATTGTACATACAAATGAGTGAATAAGCCAATAAATTAAAAACACTGTATCTTAGCACATACTGCTCTCCCATGGAAGGTAATTTGTAATGATGAATGAAATCTATTTGTATCTGTGATTCTTTTGGGACTAGGAATAAATCCTGTAAGGATACAGTCTTATGGGGAGTAACAATGTACCCAAAGGTCTGATGGAACTGTCTGTGGTAGAGGGACAAAATGCTACTTAAGGTATAATAACATAACAGCCATAATTCATATATGTTTGATTTTGTTTAGTACCAAAATTTAGTAATACATCTTATATTTATGCAACATTTTTCTATACACTCATCAGTCATGTTGTCAAATACTAACATTACATAAAAGGGAATTTTTTTATTAAACCTTGGTGCACTGTTACTTTTTCATATTAATCTCTTGGGAATACTTTAATGACCAATGAATTCACTTCCTTTTTCTGTACATTTCATGACAGCGATGGTGACATTAAAATGTTTTCCAATCAATATCGTTATGTTGCAGGTCTCTGGCTGTGGCTGTACCAGTAGTTGCCATCGCTGTACCAAAGCTCATATTCTTTTTCTTCCTCTGACCTGAACATCAAGCAGACCTTGATTAGCACAACCTCGACTTGACCTTTACTGACATCAAAAGAATACTGACTGACCACACTTGAGGAAGGCTGGGAACAGAGCGACACCAAATACTGAATGAGTGAATGGCATACTGTATTTATTTATTATAAATGTAATTATTTTTTAGTGTTAATTGTACAGTCACTTGTTATTTATATTTAATAAAATATACTGAGAATAGTGACTTTGAACTGAACAATAGATTGATCTTTATTTTTAATGAAAGGCCTATATTCCTTCTTACAAATCTGTCTATAAACAATAAGGTACTTTTTAATCAAAATGAAAAAAAATGACATTGCAATCTTTCTTTCTACTGCATGGTATTTCATTTTTTTCCCCAACTGTTGCTACCTTACCTTAAAATGAATTTCATTGCTTTGCAAAATTTCAGGGTTGAAAAATGGACACTATTTAATGAATTTAATTCAGTTGAATATTTCCATTCTTATTTATCACTCACTGATTCTCCTCTCATTCTTTTCATGCTTTTACATGTCTTTGTGCCTGCAAATGGTAACTGGTTCACTTATTTAGCAATCAATCCAAGATATACAGCTATGTATGAAATTTGCTGCTGTTTGATACATGCAGATTTGGAGATAAGTAGTAAGTGAAGTGGTTCATGAGGGGAGTGCATGCTTTACTCAGGTGTGATTGTGGGAAAAGCAAAACATGACTTAAATTTTATGTCCATTGAATTCTTGAGTACAGCTGTGATTATTTCTCATTGTATATCATATTACTGTATTTCAGATGTCACAATCTTGTTGGCTCAGACAGGCATTTCTTAACTAAGCTATCCCACATGCTTAACATCATACCCAATGAAGACATATTTTGAAACAGTTATGTGACAGTTTAAAAGATCTTCCACTTATCTCAAAGAATATACTATGAACAATCCAGTTACTCTGTTGCATTAGCACAATTAGTTTCTTTAAATAATTACAACCATATATTGTTCATACCACATACCGTTCCCATACTAAAATGCACATCTACTCATCAAAAAGTAGTACCTATTAAGATTACTTCTTACCTCGTAATGTACTCAAATTTGTTTCATATCGCAGTTTTTATGCTACAATACATATCTGTGTAAATCAATAGTACATGACAGCTAGAGACTGAATGTGGACGAATGTGGCCTTTGTTGTCTTTTCCTATCGCTACCTCGCACACATGAGGGGGAGGGGGTTGTTATTTCATGTGTGGCGGGGTGGCGATGGGAATGAATGAAGGCAGACTATGAATTATGTACATGTGTATATATGTATATGTCTGTGTGTGTATATATATGTATACGTTGAGATGTATAGGTATGTATATTTGCGTGTGTGGACGTGTATGTATATGCATGTGTATGTGGGTGGGTTGGGCCATTTCTTTCGTCTGTTTCCTTGTGCTACCTTGCTAACTCGGGAGACAGCAACAAAGCAAAATAAATATAAATAAATGATAAACATACACTCGTGCTAGTGCTGTGCATGTTTAGCAACCCAGTAAAGTTAATTACTGCTTGCTGTATGATAATACTGTACAGTTTGTCTTCAACCAAATGCCCCTATTGCCATATCTTTCATAAAAATATGTATATTTTCATATGTGGTTTAACGAAGCACTTTATAAACCAACCAGGCTCTTTTTCAATTCTGTGATTAACCTTATGGATAATTGATATACAAAATTTCAATTCCATATTTTTACCATTAATTACCATAGAGGGCAAAATTTTTTCAGCATGTATGTATTTGCAGCTTAATTTTCTGTACTATGAAATTTTTGCCAAACAGCTCCTTCTGCCTCTATGTTAAAGGAAAACTACCTTGATCATGCAAGGAAGAACATAAAGAGGAAACTGTGCGACAAAACGTCACTAAGGCATTTCTCACTTCAGGGAGTCCATCATATCCCTGCTACTGGAAGTACCACAGCCTTGAAGCTGCAGGATCTTCAGAGAAAGGATCCTCCCATTAAAGAGTCATATCAACGTGCTCGACACCCAGTTTTATTAAACAAAACTAGAGACCTCCAACCCAAAGCACTATAAGTATCCAGTATCCCCCAGTAAAAAAAAAAAAAGCTTACCCCCCAGCCTCCCAATTCAGTAAACTCTACTTGTAAACCCCTTCCCAATATATACAGCAAAAAAAATAGAATACATGAACACTGAAATAACCCGAGAAATACTAAACACCCAGCCTCCCATCTCGGTCCTAAATGCTGTCATCATTTACCCTTATATGTTTTTGCAAATAGAAAAAGTTATACATTGTCTCAGTAAGGTAGTGAAACGAAAATAATCACTAGTTCTCATAGCTATTAACATTGTCATATGATTCGCTGATAAAGGAAGAGAACCTTCAGTCATCGTTTCCTCCTCCACTGCGAGTTTCGAGTCAAATTAGAATATATATTGATCTCAATCGTAAAAATGAGATAATAATATCTTATACTTCTGGCAGTATGGTTGTAGTATAAATGATAATGTATGTTTTTTTTTCGAAGACGAAAAGGAAAAAAAAAATCTTGTTTACATTTAGATGCTCGTTTGACTGCACTCGTCCCTTCTGCTATATGAAATACACGTCCTTGTGTTTACCAGTGACAGGATGTTGAATTATATGTGAATTTGTTTCTCTAGAACTGAAGGTATGTATAGATTCCCATCAACGTTTTCCTTGCCTTATTAACGTAAAAATATATACATATATGCATTAGTCTGGAGTACCAAAGTGTTGCATCCTACACTATTTCTGATGAACTGTCATTGTTAGAATTCCCCCCCCCCCCCCTTTTTTTTTCATTTATTTGCATTGCTAGTTTGATGTCAAGAGAACCACTAGTGTAGTGTGAAAGAACTGGTTTACATTTCTTGCTGGGGTTATAACGTGACATTGACGGCCCTGATTAGTTAACTACCTTGAAGGTCTATCCTACAGCATCCAAAGGGCGATGTGTAGAGGTGAATGAATTTTCTTGGCGAGAAATATGAAAGAGAATTAACCCAAATGTATTATAGATATCCAGGCCTTCGCAGTTTATATCTCCAAAATCAACCTTTTGTCAAAAGAAAAAAAAAAGTGATGGTTTTGGATGTAATTGCATAATTCACTGTGCAGAGGAAGATGGTTAATGATAGACGAGCATATTTCTGAGCGCTCTGGAAAAGTATTTCTATTGAAAAAGATTTTTATGTATCTTTAGCTTGTCGAATGTGTTATCCAGCTCGTCACATATTCGTTTATTTTGTTTTGTAGTAATAATACCGTGCATTCGTTTCATACGTATCGAGAAAAACTCATTCCACGGGTGTTTAGAAGAGACGGAAAATAGCGTGACATTGTTAAAATGTTATCATTTGCTAGTTTGGCAGATCATCTCACGACCTTTGTATCTATCATTCTATAGATGAAAGTAAAAACCTATATCGATACGCTAGTATACCATGTTTGAGATTAAACCTCCCCACAACAACCCAGGAGGTTCGGGCCCTGTTCTCTTGGGTGGTTGGGTGACCTAAGCATTGGACGTAACGGGTCAGGCTAGTTGTCCCATCCAGGCCTCCTCGAGAGCCAGGCTCCCTCTGGTTAGCACACGCAGAGGGAGAATACTTTAGTTAAATACACGACGAACAACATTCTGACAGCCCTTGGGCATTACCAACAACGTATCCTTATCAAAAACGTACTTATACTCGTTCGTATGACTCGAGTAAAACATTAACAGGATATAAGTATCAGATATAAAAGAATCTTTATTATTATCCCCCTCATCGAATGACATTTAGTCTCGATGTGTTTATTTGACAAATTATCAGCTCAGGCAATATCAATCACCTGCGATTTCAGATCATTCAATTGCTACCAAGTTGCGGTAGCTTTTGGTCTGATGGTCTGTGTGTGTGTCGTGCGAGTTCATAAATTGAAATGCGTTTGAGAATGAGACTTTTAGTATGTAACTGTGAATGAGTTTGTAATTCGAAATGCGTTTGACAGTAAGATGAGACTTTTAATAAATAACTGTGATGTTGTCATGATTAAATTTCTTTTGGAGGTCGTGTGGTCTACAAGTCTTTTGATTGATAAATGAAACAGAATTTTGTCATCATTGCTTTTTCAGTTTTCTAAGAAAGTATGTTTCATGATAGTTTGAACATCTTGCAATATTTGATTATATAAGTTACGTAATCCTTATCTAGTTGTTCATTAGTACGTAAAATAGTAAAGTGTGCTCTCGTGCAGGATACATAGATAACTGAGGAACGAGCTCTACTTCGTCGTCGTCGAATTCCATCATGAGTGGCGGCCATTAAAGGTAAGTGCAAAGAAACTGAGTTCAAGATTAGTGTGGGTCAGAATGACGTATGATTAGGAGATGGGAGGTGTTTAGCACATTATTATAACCCCTTATGCCGGTAGTGGCGATGAAAGCTGCCAGTCTTAAGGAAGGCGATGCTCACATTCGGTTCAGGGTATGAATAAATGAATGTAGGTTTAGATGTCCAACTTCACTCGTTGATTTAAAGCCACTCTTTGTTCTTTATATTCTAATATTTCCATTATGATTATTGTATTTTGTGGAGAGCTGACTCGCGTATAACCATTTTTTCAAATATCACTTCCAGTTTAACAGCAGCAAATTTAACATGAAGTTAAACATTGCCTCACATTAAAGTTTTCTATTTATGAAACCGAATACTCATCTCCCCATAGAGGCATGATTATCCATGTTTGACAAATCCTAAAACCAAAGCTATGCAAAGCTTCTAAAATGTTCAACCGAACATAGCTTAATTAAGCTATGACCTCCACCTAGTTTAACAGCAAAGTTTTAAAACGTTGAAACATACGATTTTGGAGAGATGTTTCATAAATCATTGAAAAACTTTTACATCACAAGTATACTGTAACTGTGCCTGAATTAATGTATTCTCAGAAATGAATAGTTTTGCTGAAACGTGATGTATTTCAAGGTAAAATACATAGCGAAGGCAAAAGACTTCCCAACTTTTCATTGTTCAAGAGATAATACTCGTTTCTCTAAGTTTTCGGTTAAAATAGTTATATTACAGTGATATTCTATTCATATCTGCTTGACATAATGCATTCTCGGAATTGTAATATTTTTTTGCTGAAAGGTACGTTGTATTACAATAATTTTCCATCTTAATTGACTTGAAATAATAATTATTGAGTAGAAGTATACAGAATTCTTATTCAGTCATTAAATTCATAACAAAACTAACTACAGCCTTCAATCCTGCCAAAATGGTCGTAAAAAAGTTGGACAGACTTGACAAACATGTTCCCTCTAATCAAATTCACTCATCTGGACTCAGCATTTTACACGAGCTCCCTATCTCTCAGGTTGTTACTGACATATATAATATGGGTGTTCGTGACCTATAAATGCTGCTATATGTCCCTTATATTTAACTGCAGGACAGTATGATCCTTTGGTTATGACGTTAAAAACATCATTTTATGTTTCATACATTGAAGATAAGCATTCGGTTAACAGCAGGTATATGCTTATCATTTATATCTTGTGCATTACGATTACCGGTGAGATAAGATTGCGAGTAGCGTAGCGTAACATCAGAGTGACTGAGAAGTACGTGCTCCGCGCCGCAAATGCCTTCATAAGTGCCCCGGAAAAATAAGAATATAAATTCTTGAGCAGAATCCACATTATAATTACCCCCAACTTCGAAATTCTGTGAAATAAATTCTCTCTTTCGCCCATCATGGTTATTTTTACCCAATGAACTCCTTGAAATGGAAAAAGACATTACTATAAACTATGAATCTCATGAAATCGTGAATTTCAGTGGCGCTCCCTCTGTCTCCCTAAACGAATCAGATTGTTTAGCGTTTATGAAAGCGAATTTCTGTTTACCCTTTTTTGTTATCGTATTTTCTTACTGCATGAAGCTGGTTGTGAGGCTCCATGACTTATTAGTTCAAGTACTCACTTGCCCGTT
>JAUUDZ010149445.1:0-18655 GCA_032361705.1 Panulirus versicolor | reverse complement strand
GGTAGGGTGAAGGCTCAGGTCAAGTGGAGCACCAGACCTGGCCAACCAGGGCCAGCGCACGCGCCACACAATAACCGCAACGGATTAGGGAGTCACCTTGTGCCCCTTACATTACTTCTCCACGTAATTCATAATCTACCATTAAAACACCACGCAAAACAAGCTGCGAGACACCATAATAATAATAATAATAATAATAATAATAATAATAATAATAATAATAATAATAATTAATCATTATTTTTAGCATTATGGATATCAGTCACTAAAATAACAAACACATTTAAACTATACACTGAACTCAGTGTAACTCCTACATCAATCATAGCGTTCACGAGGTTATTAAGCCTCAGCAACTGACGCTGGGAACACGGAGGTATGGCGGGGCCCGGGCAGCCGCCGCGTGTAGGGCATCGAGTCCAGCGGGTGATAATATGAAAGTGTAGCCGCCGCTCCACCAACACCCAGCCGGTGTGACTACCTTACATGGGGTGTGGGCCCACCACCACACACACGCCATCCCCAGCCCAACTAGCACCTCTGTCCTGGCTTTACCTGCACAGGTGTGTTACGCTACCATGTGTGCCGGAGCAGGAGGGCGTATCAACTGAACGCCACCAACACCAGCACGGCGGGCAGCCTCCCCCAAGGCCGCACCAGCCAAGCACAGCCACTGCTGCAGGATCCTCCACACAAAGTCACACATCATCATACGCCCAAGAATCAAACACTATATCACAGCCCACAGTTCTTCATCATTCACCGTTCGATCACATGTAATCTGTCCAAACTCACCGATGAAGGACGTTGTGTGGTGCGTGAGATGCTATACAATCACGCCCTAACATCACACATGTAAATAACTAAAGACAGTGTGTCCAGTCCGCCCAGGGTGTCGCCACAGCCAAGACTCCTACACACACGACGCCACATCTTCACTCTCATGTACTCAGCAATAAAGACACTTTAGTATGATACGACAACCCTCGGCTTCATCTACCTTTGACGATGTCTTCATTCATCATTGATTATCACACACACACACACACACATACACACACACACACACACACACACACAACGGGCCTCCGTGGTGTAGTGGTTAACGTTACTGACCATCAGTCAGCAAGGGCGTTCGATCCTGGGCGCGACAGTCGGCCCAAACCCAAGCAAGGTGTTCATCCTGCTGGCTTAAGCTTGTGTGTGTGTGTGTGTGTGTGTGTGTGTGTGTGTGTGTGTGTGTGTGTGTGTGTGTGTGTGTGTAAACAATAAGATTAAAATGAAACACAATCTCTTTCATAACTTCTTCTACTACGACCAGCTTTTGTATCATGGCAGACATCCTCATCCTGCAAGCGAAAGGAGAAGAGAGTTACAGAGGTCACAGAGGGTCAACCCCTCCGGCCAGATAATCATGGATACAATCTCAGATTTTCAGGAATGTTTTTTTTCCCCTTTACAGAAAATACAATGATGAGCCATTTCCTGCTTGGTTTGTTTGGACTCATCCTTAAGAGATTCTGTTTTCTCGGAATCTGAGACGCAGTGCTCTTGTGTTGTGTCCATCTCTCAGGCCATCAACTTCACAGTTCATATATGACTAACATTTCCCATAAACCCCAAAGCGCCAACAGAGTATCTTCAGTCTTGCCTTCAACTCGCAGCGATAACATCTCGAAGTCGGCTGATCTTATTACTTTCTCCGTACACACGTTTTACTTGACACATTCCACGGGTGGAAAATGATGTCCAAGTGTCTGTTTGCACTGGTGTATCTTCTTGTTTTTTTTTTCAAAGAGATCTGTTAGTTCCTTCCTATTTACAGTTTTAAGATTTCTAAATGATAAGCCAATGTTATCTGCGACGGCCTCTCTATCATGAACATTGTTACCCTTCGTTACGGACGCTCTCATCCACATACACAACTTTCACAACAAGAACGGTCCACGATTTCACCATCAGCACATAAGGATAAACGTACAGACTTCTGTAATCCTTTTGCGCTACCGCTCACAGGGTGAGCATGAGGTGGACCATAAATTTGTCGGTGTTACCGACACAAATCAATTAAGTGGTCGATCGTACAGGGGCAGAAGCTAAATTTTGCGTGCATCAATGCACGTGTTTCCCTATACAGGAAATCTGCCTACATCACTCCCATACACAGGAGAGTTCCAGCTAAGTCCCGGCCTAGGTACACGGCAAGCTGCCAATTGCCCATCTCGTGAGGCGAGTGTGCGGGGCGAGGTGCGGCACTGCATGACAGGCCCCCGGCCATGCCACAAAAACTAGACCCCAGCGTCCTCCTGCCACCTTCCCCAACTGGAAACAAGAAGAATTTACCTATTATGTTTCCTTCAGGCGGCTACGGCTAGAACCGCCCACACCCGCCTCAGTTACGGTAATAATGATCCTTTTCTCCGCCACATAAACCCTAATGGGCTAACTTAACAATGACCTCCCGGAACCATGAAGAATCAGCTGTTTCAGGCACCTGTCCCCAGGTGCTGTCCACCTGCTGACCAGTCCTGCCGCACACCCACATACCTGTTCCGGCACGAACACAGGCTTGATCACTGTAATTAACGTCCGGTAAAGACTGCCGCTCCCGCCCAGACTTAGGCTGCGCCTCTCCTTCCCCAAGACCTCCAGCGCGCCCTGACCTGACATGCCCGGTTCCCGTCGGCTGGTTAGCCAACAGTACCCAGCTCGGTGTGGCGGGTGTCTCAACTCAGGGAGTCGGTTTATTCGCTGTTTATCGCCCAACATGCTTTAGGCTAAGGGTCCTCCAGCCATATGACTGAAATGTCCACCGGTCATTATGGTATAACATCCGTCCTCAACTTTGCTCACAAACAAGAGTGCACTACCTCCGTTTCCCATTCGTTCGCACTTTTGCACTAACTTCTATGATGGAATAACAACTTTCTACCGGCATTGTTCTGAGGCAAGACATGGAGCGTTCTATTGGTCTTCAGTCCAACTGAAGTCATTACATCTCATCCGTATCCCAGAAGCAACACTAAGGCGGTCGTCTCGCAGACTCTTCAAAAGTCCAAACCAGCCGGTGTCCTGAGGAGCGTCATCTTACTGTCCCTTAGACCTTCTGAAACAGTTCTTAATGTGTCATGAGTCTTTACTTCTCTAAAAAAAAAAAAAAAAAGTTGAGGCCATACTACCGTAGTATATAATGCCGTATATGTCAGGCATTTTTCCAGAGGTAGAAGGAGGCTTTCCGACATCTCCTAACATCACGTGCCTAACACAAATAACAAGAACCACGTGCACGTTCATATAGTAGTTTTCCAGATAAAGAGTAAATGTCAAGCGCCAGGTGTTTGATCCCCAGCCACACCACAAACCGGCAAGCCCCACAAGCGTTACACTAGAAAGTGTGGCAAACACTCGCGCGCATAAAAATAGCACACATACACACAAACACACAATCGTGTACGTCAAACCTCAAGACCAAAGTCAATTACGATTAACTAAATAAATACTAACACGGGTGACCTTCCATCTTATTCCCAGCAGCAATATGACTTAGCACGCAATACAGAGAGAGACGTAAGCGGTGCTTACATATTTTTCCAAGCAGAAGGCTATAATAATATGAGGAAGTGAGCTGGTATCTGTCAGCCAGAGCCAGCCAGCGTCCACACACACACACACACACACACACATGCGCCACACACTCATTTACGAAGACAAAAACAATGACACCCACATCCTCGTCTGCAACTCTAATATGAAATTCCAAACATCATTATTATTACCCGCGCCGTGCGGTTGACAAGAGTCGCCTAGATAACCTTCCAGTCCGTCCGGAGGATCAGTTGCAGGGACGGTAGTGCTGACAGTGACAATGGCTACAATTAGCCGTGATGAGATACCACATGAGGCCATCAGAACTGGCAACACAGGACT
This sequence comes from Panulirus versicolor, assembly GCA_032361705.1. Classification (NCBI taxonomy): domain Eukaryota; kingdom Metazoa; phylum Arthropoda; class Malacostraca; order Decapoda; family Palinuridae; genus Panulirus; species Panulirus versicolor. The sequence continues at coordinate 14,728 of JAUUDZ010149445.1, read as the reverse complement.
CGGGAGGAACAGGTGCTTTGCAAGACACGAGGACTTGAGCGCACCTCAGCGCACCGCCCTCACCCTCTTGCATCACTTTACGCCGCCACCACTACGTAGGTTCCTCCAGCGTCCACAGCTCCCACCACCACCTCCATAATCCACCAACAAAGACGACACCTCCGACCCTCCCACTGAACTACTGGTCTCTGTCACTTCTTGATGACGATATTCAACACCAGGTTGTCAATGACAGGTCCACTGCAGCAATAACCATGGCCAGACCAATGGTTAGGGGAGAAGGGCATCCAGGACACATGAACCCTCGTGAAGCACAAAAGGCGCACCCCTCCTCCTCCTCCTCAGGCAAGCTCATCCCTGCTCCAGGTGCTGGCGGAGAACTGGAAACGGTCCGGGAGGGTCCAAGAAAATATCACCAATACAGCGCGCTGTGTGGCTCTAACACGACCACAATAATACATAGTTCAGAAGGGTCTGCATTTATCAAAGACACGTGAGAATATGTGAAAGTCTGAGATGTGTCTGGAAGAGTTTCTTGGGGGTGTTGAGGCACCAAAGTGTTGTAAGAACGTACGGTGGTGCGTGGAGCGGGAGGGCCCCGGCGGCTGTGACGTAATGCTCCCCCAACACCAGAACAATCTCATTACACGGGGGGGGTGACGGGTGAGAACCGTGTCACCAGGCGGCTGCCAACACCACCCGAGCCTCACTCCTCATCCACAGGCCAACTCATCCATCCTGCACAAGCTTTTAGCACTTCTCTTGTCCCCCAACCACCCCCCCCCCTCCACCTCACATTGTTACCACCAGTCATATATCATCCATGATTCTAAATTCTATTCTATTGTACAGCTGAAACACCAAAATTACTAACGATCAAATCAGATATCCAAGAACTCACGGAAGAAGAGGTTACCGAAACAGAGGCGTGTTGGGCGGCACCATCTCTGACCCAGAGGCAGCCTCAACAAGCGGCAGATGTACAACACAGGATGCTGTGCCAGACAGTGGCTGCAGCAGACCTCCCGACGCTGCAAATGGCGTCAAGAACAAGCGTCACCAGCTGCAGCTGGCAGAGGTTATCGTTCCGCTGGCAACACCTTGTTCACCTCCAGGGTTTTATCCGGTGATAAATCACGTCAGCACATCCGCTGCAGCCAAACTCAAAGCAATACAAACAGCAATAGACCACAAGGTCCTTTCCTGAGTGTTTTGTGGAGGAAGAAGTGGTCAGACACATGTGCGCAGAACGTGGATACAGTAGAGGAACAATTAAATAATCAAATATTCCCAAACATCTCAAGATGAGGGACAATGGCAGGTAAATCTCATATTTGATAGGCAAAGTAAGACTGACATGAGGGCAGATGAGAACACACACACACACACACACACACACACACACACACACACGCAACATGACTCACTACCTCAATGCCATAAGATGTCAGTCTCATGGTGGAACCGGCCACGTCATACATCATTAGCTGGGCCATTCATACGCTGCTCCCGGCGACAACCTACCCGCCCGGTAAGACCTAAGGACGCAAGAGAAATGGTAAGACACCTCGGCAACTGGTGTGTTATGTGTCACTTCTCTCAGGAGGATGTGGTGGAGGTACCAGTCATCCAGAAGGTGTCAGTCATAAGCATCCTCCCAGGCCTCCCTGTACACACCTCCACGTCATGGCAAGTTCTTTGACAAGACTGGGATTTTCTTCCCTCTATCGTCTTTCTCTCTCCACCTTCAGTAGTCGGGTCTATAAACACACCAGCTTTAAATAATTCTAACATCATTTTCGTCGTCAACGCTCACCATTATATTTTTCAGTCGGCACGGTCATGACCAAGGCATACTTTTGCCCATGCCATCGGTCACACGACCTGACCCCCCCCCCCGAACAGGGGACCTTAACCTCGATGGGTGACCTACCTTCAGGCCACAAGGTAGAGGACGACCACATCTAAACAATGAAACAATCGACGCCTAAGAAATCAATGTTCCTTATCGAAATTTAGGATGAATGTGAGGTGATCCTAGATGGATGACAAGTACATCAAAATACCTAATGGGTCAGAAAGGTGTATATCACAATCAAGTGGGAGAAGTGCATCGTAGAGATAAATAGTTCACTGGGCATCCACGAATATCATCAAACTGGACTTAAAAATGGCTAAGAAAGATTGTGAGATGCTAGTGGTCAGCGAGTCTAAATTACACCCAGGCTGGCCATTCGGCCTACAGACAAGTTGGCCACTCGGCCCACACAAAGGCTGGCTACACGGCCCACACACTGGCTGGCCACTCGGCTAGCACACAAGTTGTTCATGAAGCCAACACACACACACACACACACACACACACACACACAGTGTACGAGCCACAAGAAGACCCAGCTTACCTGCTTGGCCTCGATCCCTTCCTACCTGTGAAAGAAAAAACAAAAGTATAAATATCTGTGCAATAAGTACTTCACTGATCAAATAGTATATATATCTGTGCAATAAGTACTTCACTGATCAAATAGTATAAATATCTGTGCAATAAGTACTTCACTGATCAAATAGTATAAATATAAATATCTGTGCAATAAGTACTTCACTGATCTAATACGTTTTATATCCAAGACAAAAACTCTGCTGCCACGAGGCAAATTTCAGCAGAAAACAGTGGATCACCCTTGACTGATGGGTGGAGCACACACACAAACACACACACAAACAAACTGGGGTCTCTGGCGTATGCTGGTGTGTGTGTGTGTGTGTGTGTGTGTGTGTGTGTGTGTGTGTGTTTACATATGGGTATGTACATATACAAGATTAAGCGATGGGGGAAGCTCGAGCAAAAAGGTCTCTGCTCATAAGACACATTAATGACTCTCTCTCTCTCTCTCTCTCTCTCTCTCTCTCTCTCTCTCTCGCTCTCTCGCTCTCGCTCACTCGCCCCCCCCCCCCAATTCTGCATGGACAGCGCGTTCCAGCTGGGAGAGCCTGCCTTCCTAGAGAGCACCTTTACTATCCCACAACCCTGTAGGTCAGCTGCCGCTGGTAACAACGGCTTCGGGTGTTTTCGACAGCGACGGGATGGCAGCCTAAACAGACTGCAGTCAAGGTGGCGCCACGCACCCGGTCTAGCGAAGCAACAAAGGGCAGATAGGTGCACTTATGTGTATGGCAAGGCTGTGGCGGGAACAACGAGCGGGTGTGGCGTGGGTGGGGAGGTTAGTGGTTGTGGTATTAAGAGAGGTAGAGCTGCTGCAGCAGCAGATGTGCTGCAGCCCACCACGCCTCGCCCAATATGGTCACCACTTGCAACTTGCGCCACAACTTGCCCCTACTTGGCTGGTCCACTCCACACACGTCCGCAACTCACACATGCTCGTTACAAACACCTCTAAATTCCACCTTCAGTTCAATACCCTCACGAGAGATCTTTCCACTACGGCATTTCTAAGGCAATACGTTAACTCACGCACGTTACAAAAGAGTCGTCGATTCCATATATCGTCAAAACAAACCATCGAACAAAAAACAACTGCACAGAGAAAAAAAGTGGGATAAATCGGGTTTGGCTGGAGCGTCGGAGAATGCGGCGTCCAAGCCGAGGCCACTCTGCTCCTCCCTCCCTCCGTCTGCAGCGTATTATTAAGGCCGTCACTAGGAGCAGGACCAGGAACAAGGAACAGTGGACCTTACAGACACACATATCACTAGTCCCACCACACGCTCTGCCCCACAAATGACTTCCACTGCCTGTCACGGTGACACTGTACGCAGGAACTACAACTCGCTCGGAGAAAGTTCGTATTCCAGCGAACCGACGCTACCTCAAGTACGTCTTCCACACAGACGACGTAAGGTACGCCCGCAAGGCCTCAGTGAGGGATCCAGGGATCACAACCAGAGGAAGCCTCGCAAACAACGATATCAGAACGTATGTTTACAACTACTGCAATCGTGCACGGCAGGCAGGAATCTGCGGCTCAACTATCACCACCAGCGCTGACAACAGTACTCTCAACCAACGTAAGGCGAATTACCCATCACTACAGCTGACAACAGTACTCTCAACCAACGTAAGGCGACTTACCCATCACTACAGCTGACAACAGTACTCTCACCCAACGTAAGGTGACACACCCATCAGTACAGCTGACAACAGTACTCTCAACCAACGTAAGGCGACTCACCCATCACTACAGCTGACAACAGCACTCTCAACCATCACATAAATTGCAAGAAATAGCTGCTTTACTCTCAGCATCTGTCATTTCATTACCGGTGGTGCTAATATATCCAGGACACCAGTAGAAGACTACACTGTTATATTTTGACTGGATTCTTATTGTCCAAACCTGGACTTCCTCCTGAACTATGGGATACACTGGAGTATTGTGTGATATGGCTTCGAGCGCGCTCTAGAAATCGAAGATGCATTCTTTTTTTTTTTCTTTAGCTTTAGTTTATCAATCTAAATGCAGCCAGAACAACACACACCTTTGTAGAAATCGTTAGGCCACCTGACAACACAAGCAAGAATAGCACTATCTGCGACTCTTCCGAGGGACGTGAACTCCATCTAGAAAGCTCATGCCAATAAGAGGCCAGCACGATAAACAAGGCGGATCAGCAGAATTATTCTATGACACAACAGGGTAATATGTGAGCATCAACGAAGCGAGGAACCACGTGCTGACTAAGTGTGTTGAGCGCATCATTACCAGCGACATCAACATGGCTGGCTACAGCCAACAACAGCCACTTCCACCAATGAGCGTTGTCACCGCAGTTGCCAGCCACACCTCTCCCAGAGGTTGCAAGGTCTCTGTCTCTCTCTCTCTATTGCCCAAGTTTTTGTCTTATTTCGTTGTGAAGTATCTGGGGACACACCAGAGTTATTTACCACACCAAAAACTGGTCATGGTGCTGACCAGTGGCGATCCACGGACTCTGTCCGGCAGCAGACAATGCATTAGTGGGACTCCTGCTTACCACTAAAACAACAAACCGCACCACTGCTTACGAACTAAACCCTTCGCTTACGAACTCTACATTGCTACGTGGGGTAAAGTACTCTCCAAACTCACGAACGCATACATCTTTATATCAGCAAAGGTCGTGCCAATGTGTCCGGGGGTGACGGTGAATACGCTGGCGTCGACCAGCTGCGCCTGTGGTGTACACCCAGGTGGCCACGGGAACCCCTGATCACACTACCCTGTCCAGTGATGACTGGCAACACTCCCCCAGCATGGCAACAGGAGGCCATCTCCAATACTTCCGTCTCTGTGGTTTAATCAGACAATCATCCCCCACACATTCTCGTACAGCAACATAAGCAAGTTTTCTTCTAAAAAGAATTAAGAAATGTTGAAATCATTGTGTTATATCTGAAGCTGGTTGAAATTAATTCTAAATGACAGAGGCAGTTAAAAATGACGGGAGATAGTGGTAAGTGATGGTGGCTGGTGGTGGTGAAGGTGATGGAGGAAGATGATGATGGCGGTGATGAAGGAAAATGATGATGGCAGTTGGAGGAAGATAATAAGGGCGGTGGTGGAGGAAGATGATGAAGGTGGCTTGGTGGTGGTGGAAAGTGATGGAGGAAGATGATGGTGGTGGTGGTGGAGGAAGGTGATGGAGGAAGATGATGGTGGTGGAGGAAAAGGATGGAGAAAGATGCTGGTGGTGGTGGTGGTGGTAGGTGGCCGGTGAGGAGATCGTCATGCGAGTCAGTAATGGTGAGGCGTAGCAGCGCTGAGCGGGAGGCTGTACGATCAAGAGTCCAATAAACAGAGGGACATCACATGATCAACGGGCGAACCAAGTCATGGCACCGTAACACCCAGCCTATATCCATCCTCCGTTAACTATACTATCCATCCTCCGTTAACTTCACTATCATCACTAAGTACCAACATCTTCAAGCATCCGTACACCAACCACCGCTGCTGAAACCATGATACCGTATTGGATTTGTTCCGATGTCACTAGCAAGTTTATTGGGTACCCCATGTTCATCCTGAAAGCGGTAGCGCAAAACGACTACAGAGGTCAGAGAGGGTTCTCGTCAGACCCCAGCGGAGTTACTTACTTCAAGAAATTGTTACAAATTTGGTTCACCACATCGTAATACCCACGTTGACCAACCTTCTGACTGCTTGAGCGTGACTGAGGACACACAGGGTCACTAACTTGTACTACTGAGTAAAATCGGGTGGTGTGCAAAAAGGAGTGTATCAGTATTTACAGTCGAAGGTGTTTTGGAATAAGAAATCACACACAATACATAACCAAGTCAAATAATTCGGAACTGTGGGGTGTGAAAAGAGTGGAGGGGGACCGCTGTCACCTGTTCTGCAATACTCCTCCACCAACAGCTGAAGTTTTCAAGTACTACACCTACCTACACTGGCTCTACACTACGATATATCTATAAATATACACGTAATGGGACTCCACCTGGCAGCGTCCAATGACCTAGGCCGATGACAGTACGGTACACCTGTCCTACACCAAACCCTCCATCCCACCTGTAATCGCACAACTCCCCCGACTGATGCGCCACACTGCCAGCAGACTTTCATATGCTTCTACTGGGTCTAACCCAACCCTCAGAACCCAAACCACAACCACTACACACCATCACACATCCTTAACTACCCTTCACTTCCATGACCTGAACAAGAGGGGTAAATTCTCCACAAGACTATTCCTGCCTGGCAGAGACAGAGTAGCAAGACAAAGCTCCGGCACTCCACTGGCGACCAGACTGGCCAGACTAGTATTGGTCTAGTGCGTGAGTGAGGTAGTGGCGGGTGGAGTGGGCGGGTGTAGCTGTGTTAATGGGTCACCCTGACAATGACCCCTGCCGCTGGGGGGCCTGGGCGGGCACACCTCCCCCTGACAGTATCAACTTGCGGGCCAGGAATGTCCGTCCAGCATGACGCACCTCGTGCTGGCCCACTCTCCCCACACACATCCCTCGGTCAGTTCCTCCTGCTTTCCGACGGAGAAATTTTCCACACAAGCCCTGCCTGACAAGCACGCAACCTGCCACAATACTGGCCCGGCTCAGGCTAGGCAAGAGCTGCACCACAAACGGCTGTTTAACCTCCAACACCTACCATGTCTGCAGAGTGGGAGACCCATGCACCACTAGTCCACACCATCCACCCCTACCTCCCGCAACACCAGTCATCGCCACCCACAATTACCTCTCAACATCAGTCCTCACCACCTACCACTTCCTCTCAACAACAGTCATCATCTTCCTCCACTATCTCTCCCACCACCAGTCATCACTATGCCACTCAACATGAATCATCACTACCCCGCCAATACCACTTTTAACGCCAGACATCATTATACTAAACTACCACTCTCAATACCAGTCATTACCATCACCAGTCTCAACACCAGTATTCCCTGACCACCGCTAACACTCAACACTTCACCACAGAGGAAGAGACAAGCATGGGCGGGGCCAGGGGATGGGACATGCACTGGCCAGGGTCGAGGAAGGGACAGGCGCTCACCAAGCCGGGGGAAGGGATAGGCACAGGCCAAGCCAAGCTGGGCTAGGGGAAGGGACAGGCACCGACCGGGGCATTTGGGAAGAGACAGGACCGGGCACAGGGAGGACATGGTCCATATGTTTGTCAAGAGTGACATGAGGTTAAAAACCTCATGACTACCCACCCGATCCACTCACACCTACTACCTCACACCTCAACATGGGCATCCATTACCTTTCATGCTTACAACAACACCGGACAATCTTTACATTAACGCCGAATCAATAACATTTACACATCCTTCTCACTGCCTGACGTTCGGCGACAGATGCTGCTACGGTGAGGTTGTGATGACCAGAGGGAGAGTCATTCCTGTGTCCTCGAGACGGTCAAGATGGGCCCCCCGTCCTGAGTCAAGCACGCGGGGGAGTGGAGAGGGGCACTGTCAGCGGCAGATCCCCAGCCAGCCACCTCCTCCTGCACCACTCCTCCTACCAGCTAAACTGCCGCCACTGCCTCCATCGTTACCATCTGCGTCGTCGCCACCGTCACCACCTGATCACTACCTACGATGCATTTACATCGCCCAGAGAGCCACCATCTGCCGTCAGCCGTGACATCAAGCCTCGCTCAGCCATAACCAAGGATATTCAAACCACATATTGGTGTAATGAGTCTAGCCAACACAACCCGGGATGATGAGTCGTAAGAGCAAGGAGAGAAAATCAAAGATGATTTAGAATGAAACGTGAGTAGGAGTTAAGTAGAGAGTGAGACTTGGAACAAAGTACTTGAGGCGAGAGTGTAAGTGACCGCCTGGCCCACTGACACACTGGCTGCCTGCTCCTGTTCTCTCCGACCATCACACCACACCACACGGCTCGCCACACGGAACAACCTCAGCCACATGCTATACATCTCAACACACCCCACCCTACGCCACTCACATATTCCAAACCATGCGGCAATCCTCATACCATGCGGCACTCCACACACCGTGCAGCAATCCCCACAACAAGCGACACACCACACATCATGCTACACTCCTCACATCAAGCAACGCTCCACACAATATGCAGCAATCCCAACATAATACAGTACTCTACACACCAAGTAGCACTCCACGTACCATGCGGCATTCCCACACCATGCAGCAATCTCCACACCATGCAGCACTTGACACACTATGCAGCACCTGACACACTATGCAGCACTTGACACTCCACGCAGCACTCCCCATACCTTGTACCACTCCATCCATAAATCATGCAATTCGTTATACACCACAAGGTTCACTACCTACCAACCCTATCACAGAAAGTCATATAACACAGACCTCCACTCACTATCAACCGTAGCAAACTCCTTACCCAAGGTTCTAAAGCTCACCAAATGCTGGGCACTATCCTCCTGGTCATGAGACGAGCTTGGTCACATGCAACCACTACCCTCCCTACCAAGACGGACAAGCTTGGTCACATGCAACCACTACCCTCATTACTAAGACAGACAAGCTTGGTCACATGCAACCACTACCCTCCCTACCAAGATGGACAAGCTTGGCCGGTCTACAGCTAGCCTTACCACACACCATCTACCACGCCCACATTCCCATACCTCGTGACAAGCCACAACGCTCGCCACAACCATACACTCGCTGCTGGCGCCTGGCGAAGCAAGCGCCATACACCAGGCACGACGCCGCATCCGCTAGCCGACAATCTCCATCCCCGATTCAGGCAACACAAAAGCTTGCCCCGCGTGCTTACTTACACACACACCCACAGGGATGATATCAAAATAAAGTGTGTGTGTGTGTGTGTGGTAAGGGGGGGTTGTGTGCGTGGGCTACTGTGTAGACCCCAGGCCAGGCCAGTTCACGGCCAAGGCTGCCGACACTCACTCGCCTGCCTGCCGAGAGGATCGAGTTTCCTGGGCTTCAAGTGGAGTAGGTTTTCAGGGCTTGTCCTTACCCAGGAAAGATTTGATCTGTGCCGGTAACACCGGCTAGTTTATTGTGCACCCCATGCTCATTCTGTGAGCGGTAGCGCAAACGGATTACAGAGGTCACAAAAGGTCTTATAGTCAGACCCCTGTGGGTTGATATGACATGGGGTGTTACAGTTCCCCAGATTCTACATCCAAACAGGTCGTCCGTACTGAGTGGAATACAAATGCTTACATCTCGTAGCCCAACATAACGAGTGGAGCCGGGGTGATGTGAGACCTCCCGAGGAGATATGAAGCTCATTGTGTGAATATTCTTACCTCAGTCCAGACTGTCATGTATGAGAAGGAAAATGAGGCAGGGACTGGGTGTTACATACAAGATTCTTTTTTCCCAAAATAAGTCAAGAACTGGTGTCGCTCATAACATTCTGGTTTCCAGCGCTAATGACACATGTTTCCTACCTATACAGATGTCCCAGCTTACGTCATGATGTAATACATTATGCAAGACGTGTACACCATGCCTCACATTCCGCCATGAAAACACTGTAAAGTCATGAACGTTATCATCATCGCCGAGGTGCATAATAATGGCAAGCAGGTAATTAAGATAAGGGGATACAGAGGAGCCAGGGGAGACCACAGTATGTCTGAAGAACAACTACCCTTGAAGCTGGTTGACGAAGGACCCGAGCGAAGAGAGAATAGTAGAGGATGTGAATTTCGAAGGAAGTGTCCTGAATGGCAGAGTATCTATGTGTCCCTGAGGAAGTTAGCTTGTACGGTGAGACATCATGAGCCCCGCCACACAAGGGTGTAAGGGCAGGTGAGAGCCCCTGCAGGATAGGGTATAGCAACAGCAGCAGAGCGCGGTAATGTCGCCGCCCTCCGTTGCCGCGGAAGGTGACCCATCTACGCCGCACGGCCAGTTAGAGGTCACCTCCGCGGCACTGCGCCAGCCCTTGTTCCAAGCACAACATTCCTAGTATGGTCCTCGAACTATAAAAGGACGGCAGGGCGAGATGCCTGGTCCTGCTCGATGGTAATGCCGCAGCTGGTCTTCCTTACAACACTGCACCGGAGGAGGAGGAGGAGGAGGAGAGGGAGGGCAGGAGCTACAGGCAAGTGTGGATATGAAAAGGTAAGAGGGAAGGTTCCAGTGATTCCCTTGCGTAGCACAGGTAGCAGCAGAACAGGAATGGCTAATGTTCAGAGATGGGTAGGCACACATCACGGATAACATTCCTTCCCTCCCACCACCCCTTCCTACCCCAACACAAACACACACACACGCACACACACACACGCACACATACGGCCGCCTCCTCCTTCGGTTACCTCACACCACCACACACAACTCACCTTACCTCCAGTATTGGCCCAACTTGGCATCCCCTCGTTCACAGTAAACCGAGCTTCCCCAACCAACCCGAATCCGGCCTCAACTTCCTACCAGTCTCGACCATGTTGTGCCTGATGGAGACAACCTCAAGTTCAACTGGGTAAAAAAAAAAAAAAAAAAAAAAAATCAAGACGTAGTAACGTGCTGGAGTAAGAAGGAAGGAGGAGAGCAGGAAGCGAGAGACTCAGCCACGTATTGAAAGCATTCTGTATTACACTCAAGACCAATTCAAGAGCAATACACTACAATGCTGCTGTTGTTCTTGGTTAACAAGCGTGCCACTAGGCCGGACGTTGTGATTAGAGACGGGAACCCCGGCAAATTTATCGTGCCCCCAGGACTCATCCTGTAACAGGGGGCACCTAAACCTTTCCACTCTACGGACAGAGTTCTGGTACCGTCCCTGCCCCTACCACCATCACTCGCTTCACTAGGACAGTTCTGGTAGTGAGCGCCCAACCCCACCACTCATGGCGCTACGCACTTCCCTTCCCTCGGGGGCCCGGCTGGGGGCGTGGGAAGGCGAATACAACACCCACAACGGACGACGTCCGCTGAACCTATCAGTTCGTACCACAGTACAAGCAATACGGTTACCTGGAACTTATAGTCCAATATCCAGGTAACTCATCCATCACCGGCGACGAAATGCCACCGTTCATACAGGTAACTCACCCACTAAAAGCTTCCCACCATCCAGGTACCTAACCCACCACTGGCCATTATATGCTGCCTATGATCAAGGTAACTCATCCACCCCTGCCCGCCACATGCAGCCCACCATTCATGTAACCCACACACGTTGCCTATCGTCCAGGTAACCCACCCAGAACAAGCTGTCCATCATCCAGGTAACTCACCCACCTTATGCTCCCTACCACCCACGTAACTCATCCACAACTGGTCACTACATGCAACCCATCATCCAGATAACTCATCCACCACGGGGTCACTACACGTCACCCACCATCCACGTAACCTAACCACCACTGGCCAACACGTGCTGCACCACCATCCAGGCATCACACCCACTACATGCTGCCCACCATCCTGGTAACTTACCTGCCACATGCTGCCTGCCATTTCACCGCGACACAGGGAACTCTCAAGCCCTCTGGTCATATCCCCATACATGACGGGAAGGGAAGAGGAGATAAGAAATCAAACAATAAGAAACCAAAAATACTCAAGAGAAATTAAAATCTAATCTTACTCACACTTCACAGCAGTCCCTTTACTTATCACACAATCCATATAATACATCAGACAAACACAGTCACAGCAAGTAACTTGGCTGGCACAAGATCCTCAACACACACTTGGCATCAATGTTCAGTGGGTGTCATACCGGCCTGATGGCTTCCCTGGCATGACTAACACCTAAAGCCCACTTCCCTCCTCCGACTCACAACTACATCTGTCTTCAGGTTTGCTCAACAGTTCAAAGTCAACCACGTGTGCTGTTGCACATGTGTGTGTGTGTGTGTGTGTGTGTGTGTGTATGTGTGTGCTGGGGTGGGTGTCGCGGGTGGCTTTATACTTCACTATAGGTTGAAATCGCTGGCCTGTAACCCAGCAAATATCAACTCCGGTAAAACTTACTTCTGACTGCGACATGTTCACCTTACACTGATTTTAGAAACTCGCCTGAGACCAGGATGAAATACCACTCCTCTTATCGCAAAGGCTCTCTGATGCCGCGGCCTCCAGCCCTTCTCTAACACAAACGCAGAAATCTTACCCACAGGCTTCGTGTCCTCGGTCGATCCTACTGCCTTCTTAATAGTGGTATGTGTTGATATCAGCGTGAGGAGAGGCACCTTCAACCGCCTGGGTAGGAGCTCAAGTGATGCAACACGGAGGGGAAGCCCGGGACATCAACGGCATCGTCTGCTCACCTGATGCCAAAGCTGGGCATCAATTGATTAACACTGAGGGTCAACTGATACGATTAGAAGTGGGGTCCAGGATGATATGGTGTTCAGTGACCAGCCTAGACATCAGCAGGAGAACTGCTTGACGCAGTGTTTGGCGATCAGGTGACTGGCGTTGTGACCTAACTTTCACCATGACAATTCTATCCCGGTCAGGTACACAGCACCGACTCCCTCCGTGTGCTCCTCACCCAGCCAGTCACGTCCATCATCCCAGCAGCGGGAAGGCCGACTTACACATCACCGTCCTCTCTCTCTCTCTCTCTCTCTCTCTCTCTCTCTCTCTCTCTCTCTCTCTCTCTCTCTCACACACACACACACACACACACACACACCTGAAAAACAACTGCTTCCAAGACGGACCACAGATAATACGCTGCTCTTAACAAGACGAGTAAATGAATATATAGCTACGCTGAACTGTACATCAACAAATAAACCAAGGCTACCTGTCTGAGGCAGGAGTAAAGACATAAGAGTTATTAAGCAATTTTTGGCATCAGATCCATGTTGCGCATGACACCCCAAGCCCTCCCCTCTTAACACATGATTAAGACACTTCTTTAAGTCTCCAGCGCCCATCGAGTGGAGAATCAGTCTCTTGAACAAGAACGCCTGAGGCTGGAAAGACCTCTTCCCTCCTCCTCCTCCAGTGACAACGAGGACAATAACAAAATCAGGGGAGATACGACGGGGAGGAGAAAGAAAACAATTCGCTCTTAATTTCACGCGCCAGCGAAGTGCAACCCTGGGGCTGTCTGGTGAGTGGGCGAGGCGTCGGCGGCGGCGTCACTGCCGGAGATCAACAGTAGCGCCTCCGCTGTCACCGACGGAGGATGTATAAGATACACACACGGTCGGTGGGTCCGTGGCACTGAGGGGGGAACGGAAGTCTCGGACGGGTGATGGGTGGCTCTGTCCTCACTCCTACCACCAGCGGCGCCAGTCGTCATCATCCCTGATACCAATCATCATCATCATCATCCCTGACACCAGTCATCATCATCATCATCCCTGACACCAGTCGTCATCATCATCATCCCTGACACCAGTCATCATCATCATCATCATCCCTGACACCAGTCATCATCATCATCATCCCTGACACCATTCATTATCATCATCCCTGACACCAGTCATCATCATCCCTTCACCAGTCATTATCATCCCTGCCTCCAGTCATCATCATCATCCCTTCACCAGTCATTATCATCATCCCTGACACCAGTCATCATCATCATCCCTTCACCAATCATTATCATCTCTGCCACCAGTCATCATCATCATCATCATCATCCCTGTCATCCCAAGCAGAGATGGACGTCCAAGTTTGTACAACCCTACGTCCCATTTTCTCTCTCCAGACAAACGGTAAATAAGTAATGAACCGCATCACCCGTGCAGGCCGACCCCCTAGTGTCATCTCTTGTCCATTTACTTCCTCTTACGTGAACATTTTCCCTCCAAATCTCTCCATCTCTTCCTTTTCCCGTCTCTCTCCTTTCTCCCCTTCCTTCCCGCTATTCTCTCTCAGCCAGATCCCACGTTGCCTCCTTCCCCCCATTAAATTTACAGAAAAATGCCAGAGGTAATGTTCTTTAACATTTAATTATGGCTACTGTAAATCCGAGCGAGCGGCTTGAGCGCACCAGCGGCTGACTCGGCCAGGCCTGCGCAGTGGGTCGCTCCTCGCGCAGGCCTGGCGGTCGCCTTCACCTCGACCTAAACAGAGAGTTTCGATCGCTGAGATGATTATGTGAAAAAAGAATTAAAAAATAATCAGATGCGACTCCTAGCCAAGAGAACGATTAGAAATAACTAGGCTCTGCTAGAATCGATAGTATAATCCATGTTTACCAAATGGCGTCCTAGCTTCGTCTCTTCGATGTATATCAACTGACTGTTATATTTCTCTCTTGTGTCTC